>PVJX010034066.1:0-19214 GCA_004027295.1 Dolichotis patagonum
CTCATGTTTGGGAAGTTTTCAGCTATTACTTCTGTAAATATCCTCTTGATATCATTTGGGCTGTCTCCTTCTTTTTCATTTATCCCTATTAATCTTATGTTATTTTTCTTTGCATCATCTTGCAGGTGTTGAATTGTTATTTCCTGATTCTTTGTTATTTTTAAAAGATCTTGTCTTTCCTGCTCATTGGCTGCAATCTTATCTTCCAGGTCTGAAATTCTGTCTTCACTTTCATTGACGCGGTTTTTACAGCTTTCAATAAAATTTTTCATTTCCTGTATGTCTCTTTGAATCTGCTTTATGCATTCTGTTTGTTTCTTATATTGTTCTTTGAGGGATTCTATCTGTTTGCTTTGTTCCTCTAATTTTTTAGCTGTGTTCTCACTAGATGCGTTCACTTTTTCTTTCACTGTTTTTATCAATTCTTCTTTTACCTGGGCAAGTATTTCTGGTTTGAATTTCTCCATAGCTTTCCCTATTTGCATATTTATTTCATTTGATATCATTTCAGGTGTATGGCTTCTTTTTTCTTCTATGTACACAGCTTCTAAGCTTTCTTGGGGAGGGCTAAGGCTTTGAGCCTTCCTTTTGGTCTTGCCTTTTGTCATTTTTCTGTATTTCCTTACTTTGAGTGGTGTTCCAAAGCTTTCTCTGCTTATGTGGCAAATTAACTGTTACACCATCAGTTCCTGGAGGGGCAGTGGCTCCCCCACAGGCTCCTGGCTTCCTCACAGGGTCCTAACTCCCCTCTGTGGGCTCCTGGCTCCCTAAGTTGTAAGGCGAATGCTGGGTGTGGCCACCCCCGAGCCTGTGGAATCTCAGGGAGGCCAGGCCTCCGTGCCTTGTGCCAGGCAGGTCTCCAGGAGGTTCCCTGCAAGTGAAGGGCCTACAGGTCCCAAAGAGTCAGGCCAGAATGTTGGTTTCTGAAAAGTCCCCGATCCCAAACAGACCTGGCCAAGATGCCAGTCTCCACAATATTCCCAATCCAAACAGCCCGGGCCACTCTGTGGGTCTGACAGTTTCGGGTCCCAAAGAGACAGGCCGAGATGCTGCTTTCTTGGAGACTTCCTGGGCGTGAAGGGCGGGGCTATGGGCACAAACAGACCCGGCCCAGATGTTGATCTCCAGGCAGTTCCCTGCAGATGAAGGGCATGCTTACCAGTCCCAAAGAGTCCCACCGAGATGCAGGTCTGCACAGACTTTTGATCCAAACAGCCCAGGACACTCTGCGGGTCCGAGAGTTTCGGGTCCCAAGGAGACAGCCTGAGATGCTGCTTTCTGGGAGACTTCCTGGGTGTGAAGGGCGGGGCTACGGGCCCAAACAGACCTGGCCTAGATGCCGATCTCCAGGCAGTTCCCTGCATATGAAGGGAGTGCTTACCAGTCTCAAAGAGTCGCGCCGAGATGCAGGTCTGCGCAGACTTTCAATCCAAACAGCTCAGGCCACTCTACGGTCCAGGAGTTTTGGGTCCCAAAGAGACAGCCTCTGCTTAGTGGTTTTCTCCCGTATGTATCTAGAATGTCTTTCAGTATTCTTTGTAGGTTTGGTTTGGTGTTCATGAAGTTCTTCAGCTGTTCTTTGTCATGGAAGTATCTTATTTCTCCATCCATTTTGAAGGACAGTTTTGCAGGGTATGTCTGGGTTGGAAGTGGTTTTCCTTTAGGATCTGAAAGACTTCACTCCATGCTCTTCTTGATTTCATTGTTTGTGTTGAGAAGTCTGCCGTGATTCTGATAGGTTTTCCTTTATAGGTGATCTTTCTTTTCTCTCTAACAGTTTTTAGTATTCTATTCTTATGTTGGATTTCTGGGATGGTGATTATTATGTGTCTGGGTGTAGTTTTATTTTGGTTATGGCTGTTTGGATTTCTATATGCTTCACTTCTCCAAATGTCAGTTTCTCTTCTCATGCTTGGGAAGTTTTCAGCTATTACTTCTGTAAATATCCTCTTGCTATCATTTGGGCTGTCCCCTTCTTTTTCATTTATCCCTATTAATCTTATGCTATTTTTCTTTGCATCATCTTGCAGGTGTTGAATTGTTATTTCCTGATTCTTTGTTATTTTTAAAAGATCTTGTCTTTCCTGCTCACTTGCTGCAATCTTATCTTTGAGGTCTGAAATTCTATCTTCACTTTCATTGAGGTGGTTTTGGCAGCTTTCAATAGCATTTTTGATTTCCTGTATATCTCTTTGAATCTGCTTTATGTATTGTTTGTTTCATATAGTGTTCATTTAGGGATTCTATCTGTTTGCTTTGTTCCTCTAAATTTTTAGCTGTGTTTTCACTAGATGCGTTCACTATTTCTTTCACTGTTTTTATCAATTCTTCTTTTACCTGGGCAAGTATTTCTAATTTGAATTTCTCCATAGCTTTCCCTAGTTGCATATTTAGTTCATTTGATATCATTTCAGACATTTCATGTGTATGGCTTCTTTTTTCTTCTATGTACATGGCTTCTAAGTTTTGTTGAGGAGGTCTGGAGCTTTGAACCTGCCTTTTGGTCTTTCCTTTTGTCATTTTTTTATATTTCCTTGCTTTGAGCAGTGTTCCAAAGCTTCCTCTGCATGTGTAGTGAATTACCTCTTCCACCCTCAGTTCCTGGAGCTGTGGTGGCTCCCCCACAGGCTCTTGGCTACCTCGCAGGGTCCTAACTCCCCTCTGTGGGCTCCTGGCTCCCTAAGTTGTAAGGCGGATGCTGGGCATGGTAAACCTGGAGCCAGTGGAATCTTGGGCAGGCTGGGCAGCCGTACTTTGTCCCAGGCAGGTCTCCAGGAGGTTCCCTGCAAGTGAAGGGTGGGCCTACAGATCCCAAACAGTCAGGCCACGATGCTGGTTTCTGCAAAGTTCCTGGTCCCCAAACAGGCCTGGCCGAGATGCTGGTCTCCGGGAAGTTCCCTGCAGGTGAAGGGCGGGCCTACTGGTCCCAAACAGTCAGGCTGAAATGCCGGTCTCTGGGAGGTTCCTGGTCCCAACAGTCAGGCCGAGATGCTGTTCTCTGCAAAGTTCCTAATCCAAACAGCCCAGGCTGAACTGCTTGTCTCCAGGAGATTCCCTGCGGGTGAAGGGTGGGCCTACAGGTCCCAAACAGACCTGGCCGAGATGCCAGTCTCCGGGAAGTTCCCTGCGGGTGAAGAGTAACTTTCATTTTATGGGTGTAGATTTTAAGAGAGGTTAAGCACCTTCCCAACCTACCACCTACCAATACAATGCTAGATTATGACTGTTTGGAAAGCCAGTTCTTTTTCTGTTCTGTCTGGGCTGGTAATGATGGTGACTGTGACTGAAGTCATGATCTGGCCATGGGTACCTACCCACCTTAGTGAAGTATACTATAAGAGAACAGATTACACCCCACCTGTACTCACATGGCTCCAGGGAAAGCTTTTTTGCTGCACTCCATCTCAAAGGCATCATCTCCCTCTGTGAAACATGGTAGCACTAAGGCCAAGAACCAGCAACTGTACTGGATGCCATAAAGCAGAGGCAGGGTAAAATAGTGATTGAGAACCCTGTGGGTTGGTCTGACAGCCCCTGCTTCATGTTTCCTCAGACTGTCTCTCCATCCCCCTTTCCTGCAGAGAAGAAGGTACATGGTCTCCTTTGGCCAGAAGATTTCTTTTCTCTGGAAAATTATTAACAAATACAACTCAGTAGCTTCCTTACCATCCATTCAATACAACCTCAGTTCCTTATCTGCAAAACGGAGGTTTAAATCCTGTCCCATTGAATTGTCAAAGAGGAATGAAATAAATTATGTCAAGTTCCTGGCACACACTTGTTGCCCAATGAATTAAGTTCTTTGACCTAATATTTTAATTTTCTTTACTTAGGATTTCAGTAGCCACATCTGATTACACAATCATCTAACCTAAAAGGCAGTGAGCAGGTCACTATGATTTCTAGGAAGATAGGAGGCAGTCAGTCCGTCAAGACGGATTTTATGGACAACTAAAGGCTTATAAAAATTAAAGCATCATTTTAGTGAATAGAAATGGTTTTATTTATGAAGTTTTTCTGTAAATTTCATGAGCCAGTCTACTATATAAATGTATAAAGGAGGATGTTCAAGGGCTTTCTGATTGCTTTTCCCTTTGACCTAACTCAGTCATCTTGTCTCCCATCCTGATTTGAATATCAGAAATGGTGCAGCTGAGGACACCACCTTGTTATTTAAGACCCAGGCTGGTGTTCCTTCAGTGAACCTGTGGCCACCAGTGTGTGTGATGTGTGTGTAACTGTGTTTTGTGAGAAGAGCAGAATTAGTACAAGCAAGTTCTAGACAGAGAACTGTGAGAACTGGTAGAAATTTCCCCTGGTCTTCCTGCTCCAAGAGAGCAGAGGATATTTGAAAGAGTTGTGCCTTGCAAAGTTGCGGTGGGAGACAAAAACAAGGGGTGGGACCAAACTGTAGTTACTTTTTCAAGTGGCTTGAAAGTACCCCCAATCAGTAACATGTGCATTACCTGTCCCCGCCCTGGGCGCCACCCAGGTCAGAGGTTATATGAGTACCCTAACCTGCATGTGTCGGTTAGAGAAGGCCAGGCTGTCTGTGGTCATGGACTTCTCTCCACATCCTTGGGAATAAAGGTCTCTTTAATCTCATATTTTGCTGTTTCACCGAGCAGAAAATACTAACAATATGATCTATTCCCAGAGTGTTCTGTCTAAAGAATCATTCCTCAAAATTGCTACCCAGGACTCTTGGAAATATTCCTGAAGACAGCATCATGTTGTCTAGTTTTGTATGGGTGAGGATATTGAACTCATTGGGAAAGCTTCACTTGGAATTACTCTTATGCTTAGTATTAAAATAATGTTAATACATTTACTTGTAAGCTTCCTAGAATAGTGACCAGGGAAAGGGGTTACTTTACAAAGTTGAGTGTTTAGTCCTACTGTGCACAAGACACTTTTTAGGAGTTGACAATTTCTAGCACAATTTTTACTATACCGATTCATAGGGTTTGCAAAACAAGATAAAAAATATGGAAAAAATATCAAGTATATCATATTAATAATAAACTTTATTTGAATAAAAGAAAACTTTAAGTAATTGGATTTTTGCCACATCAGAGAAGAAAGCCTGATTTATCTTGCATTTTGAAAGGTCATGAATGAGATCATAGCCAAAGTCCAAGTCCACCTCAGAAGCATCCTGGATAGCTGCAATGTCTCAACCTGCCAGGCCTCTACCACCACACCCAGGCCAGAAAAACCATGCATCTGGAAAGGTGGGGGGACAGAGAAACATCTGTTCTCACCACAGAGGTTGGTATCATAGCTCCTACAAGTACTGCAGTGCTGGCTCCAGCAGCAAACTTTCTCCTGAAAGGAATCTTTACTTCTCAAAAGCCTGGTTGATTTTTTGAGGGCTCAGGGACAGGTTGTAAATGAGCTTGTAGTTGTAAATGAGGCATCTGGCTCATTCCTTCTCCAGATTTCCTGTGACTGCATAGAATGGGTAGAAGGACTTTTAAAGAGGAAAGGGGAGAGCCGAGAAATATATATCTTAGCTTGAGTGACTTCTGGGTAGACCCTAAATACTAATATTTTGAAACTTTGAGCTTTTTAAAAACTGAGTGACATCTTCAAAATATTTACAGCCCCGAATAAGTGTTATAGATTTCAGGAATGACTTTAAGGTGATTTGATGGGAAACACGAAGAGATAAAGTTTAACAAAATCTGTAGATAAGTTCTAAAGCAATTTTATCTTGGGCTTTTTGTTTGTTGGTTCATTGATTGGATTATTTTTATTTGTTTGATTGTTTTGTCATCATATAACTTTTAAAGCCAAATTTTTAAAGAGGTGAAGTACATGCTAAAAATAATTTCTGAATATTCTGGCTTATTTTTATCTTACTAAACTACCCAAATATGTTCCTGAATGCTCAGAGTTTGAATAGCTCATTTTAAATTTATTTTTGGACATTTATTTACTGTGACTCTCTAGCTTGCTCTGTGACTCACAGATGAATTGTCTAACCATCTGAACCTTTGTAACAGGGAAAGTAAAATAGATCTGGTACCAACATGTTTCTATGCCAGTGCCAATATACTTATGTCAGTATTCTTTCTGCATTAAGGTGAGTCCACTGCCGATAGTTGCAGAAGGGGTTTAAGTATAGGTCACAGCATCACTGAAGATTAGTAACCCATGCCTGATCTCCTACTTGTGTGCTTACATATTTGTGAATGTAGAGGATTTAGAGAAGTGTGCCGTTACCTCAGGAAGCTCCCCTGACCTCCACTGGGAAGATAACTCATGCATAAAATTAACTAGAGTGTAATAATAATAACAGTAACGATTGATACTTACCTATACAATTTAATACGTGCCAAGCATTGTTGCAGATTCCTGGCCAGTACTAATTCAGTTAATCCTCACCCTAGCCCATTGCATTCCAGGCCTGGGTTTCTCAGTAACTTGCCCAAGATAGTATAAGATAAACCCCTGCACTGTGTCCTGGAAAAAGCGGAAAGAGAGCACTTCAAGTCCAGCCATGTTTCCTGTTTCCTTGATTTGTGATAATATATTTCACAGATATCAGTGAAACACTTTTGATATCATATAGAAATGAAAGAAATGTGTTGTTCTTTTGCTCTCCTTTACCTGTGGAGGCTGTAAGAGTAATTACAAAATTCTTTGTTAAAGAACTCAGAGGCAATGGCTGGATTATTTGGCAGAGAATCACTACTTGTCCTCCAAAGATGGGCAGCAATGGACACATGTCATGTAATTCAAGCTGTATTTAAAAGAGCAAGAACGATGGAATACAATGGTCCCACAGAACTGCTTTCAGAAGGTACCCTTAACAGGGGCTACAGGTGGTGAACATCTTTCTGTGACTCATTCTGTTCTCATTTATTCTATCCCATTGCATCCTATCCTTATATTCCATTAGTTTGGTTTACCTGTTTTCTGTTTATCGTATCAGGATGTCATTTTCCTCCAAATAAATCTCATTTTAGCAATCATCAAGCATATTTTGAAGTCCTCTGGGTTAGACAGCTGCTCTTAGACTTGCTTAGGTTTGCCCCCATAGGCATTTTCCCTTCTCTTTCCTTTCTCTGAAAATGTAACCATGAGCTTTGGGGTGAGATTGTGACTGGAAGACTTTAACAAAGTTAAATTAACTTTCTCAGCCTCAGTTTCCTCCAATTTAAAATACAGGTAATCATATTTGTGAAATTCAATAAATGAAAAGGTATTCAGTACTATGCCTAGTAGCACTAGACATTCATAAATGCCAAGTATTATAATTGTGTTGTGATAAGGGCATGATCATTATTTAAAGTCAATAAAGACATTTTTAATATAAAGAAATGATTAAAATATATAGCATTTAATTTATGTTTTAATTAAAAATGATGAGTAATGTTAAAAAGTTCACCTACGGATCATGTAGTGTTTTATATCTTTCAAGCTTTGCCACTGTAGTGGCTTCCTAATGCACCTGCCCCACCCACTCTGTGCCTTTACAGACAACAGGTGTATCAAGTGACAGCCTAATATCCACCCTCGAGTAGAAAGCCTGCCCTTAGCTAGACAGAGCTGAAATGAAAGAAGTAAAATGAACCTCTTTGACATCACTTTATGTTAATATTTACAAAGAATTTTAAAATTTGGTTCTTCCTCACATCTAGGGGTCTGTTTTATTATTATTAATTTTCATCTCTAGTTGAGGAAACAAACTCAGAGACCTTAAGTGACTAGTTTCAAAAAAGAGTCTGGACTTGAATATAAATATTCTGATAAAAAAGAAAACTCTCATGTTCTGCTTAAGTAAGTCTTGACAGCTGGCTGTGTGGGAAGAAAAACAGGACTGGATTTGAATTATGGCTCAACTTGCTTCTACAGATGACTTTACCTTGGGGCTTGAGTTATCCCTGGAGACAAGTGTGCTAACTTGGCAGTATGTGACTATTGTGAGATTTCAGTAAGAAGTGGATGCTGAGTGCAGGCCCTGCAGATGATGTCCTGTAGGGCATTTTGCCTCCTAGGTAATATTTTCTACCTAGTGTTTGGTTTACTGCACAAATTCCAAGTGAACCATTTGTTCAGACATATGTCCCAACTACCCTCCTTTCTTTAAAACACACGCCTGGTTATTCAGTCATTCCTCACATCTCCCGCTCAACGCTACTTTCTCAAAAATGCTCATTAGAAAATAAACTTCATAGGTTCCCAGAAACACTGATTTGATGATGGACAATCTTCCTTCACCCTGGATGAAGAACACGCTGCCCTACATATTTTCTTGCACATAATAAAGAATAATGATTCATCTGCAGGCAGAGTATGAGTCCTCTGCTCTACATCGAGAAGGGGGTCTTAAACCAACAGATTGACCTCAGTTAATCACCCTTCCTCATTAATGACAGTGGTGAATGTTCCTAGATCTGGCTAACAAATTCATTGGCTGTTGATGAATTAATGGATTTCATGGAAACAGAGAAAACAGGCATAAATAATGAAGAGGCCATGAGAAAAATATCTCAGATCTTGTTGGAATCTGCCTCCAAAGTCAACAAAACTTTTTCCTTAGAACCATTCAGTTCCTATGAGAAAGATCCCAAACTTTGGGGAGTCTCCTAGCAACTAACTTTATGATTCATCACCTATCATTACAACTCAGTATTTGTTCCTCTGGAATGTGTTATTTCTCTACTCAGCTTTTTTTTGTTTTGATTTACTTTGTACTCCATTGCTACTCTCACAACCTTGATATGAATACTGAAACTCAGGTTACTTAGATAAACTTTTAATCTCCTTTGCTCCAGAATCTCCCCTGAACATCCCTCTTGTTTTTTTTTTTTTTTATGTCTTCCTTTGGTGGAGCTTTTGGTGGGCTCTGGGTAGAGGAGCTTTCTCCTAGCCCTAGGAATTCAGAGTAGGGTCTGTGGCCCATACCATAACTACCAACTCTCAATCTCTGCAGAAAGTGGTTTCAGTCTCAGAATAGCCTATCCAACTGCCTAAAGTCTTCTTCCCTAATTTTTCAGCTCTAACCCTTGTCTCCCAGGAGATTCTCTGGTATTCTAGCTCAAACTGGATGATGTGCATCCTTTCACCTGTTTTAGCTTCCATTTAACTCTTAAAACTTTTTAAAAAATTGACACATAAGGCCTGCCCATATTTATGGGGTACCATGTGGCATTTTAGTAAATGTATATTTTGTGTAATGTTCAAATCAGGGCAAGTGTATCCATCTATCATTTCTTTGTGATGAAAACATTCAGAACCCTTTCTTGTAGCTCTTCTGAGACATGGTATGCTATCATCGTCTGTCATCTCCCTGCTGTGCAATTGCACACAGTGGGGTTGTCCTGCTGACCTGCAACATAGCACCCATTATCATTTTCTGGCTCTCATTTGTGCCTTCAATTAAAAGACTTTCCTCTACGCTAAGCTTTTTCTTTTGTTTTCTTTTTTTCTGTCTTCGAGCTATTGCCAGTCTCTGCATTTTACCTAAACTGAGATCCTCAAGGCCAAAGACTATTTCTGTTATTCCCCTTGGTCCAGCCTCCAATCCAATGCTGATGGTGTAACAAATTTTTAACAAATAATTTTAAGTTCATCTAGTTGAATCTTTCACTTAAAATTTTCAGTTTTTTTCTTTCTTTCTTACATATAATTATTAAAAATCCTTGAGTATTATGTGGAGGTTTTACTATAATGCTATGGTCTAGCATTATATTGCTTTGGAAATTTAAAGTAAGTGGAAAGCAAAGGTAGGAAGACATTGCTATTGCTATACAGCCACTTCTGGTGATCACATGGTGGTTTCTGCTGTGTGCCTTTGTACTTCTTCCCTCTTCTCCACTCCTGAGTCTTGGGCCTAGTTCTAGACTTCAAGTCCTCTCTCTTGGACACAGAAATTACATCCTTTCTACTTTTCCTTCTTTCACGTTCCCTATAATTCTAAACATTGACATCAAGGGTCTTTCTAAAGAAACAATCAAATCTCTTTTGTGCTAAGAAACTCAGTGCTAGTCACCATATTTTAATGAAGTTTCCATCTCCTCATCTGGCATTTCAAGCCTTCTAATGTGTAGCCTCTCCTGCATCCTCAGTTTTATTATTCAGCACTCTTGAGAATAGCCCTAGATTCTGTTTTAATGGAACTTCTCCTTTGAGCTTCATTTAGCCAACAACCTTGTACCTTTGCTAGAGAAATATCTTGACTCTATTCTTTTGCATTAAAATTGTCTTGATCTTTAAAGATCAAGTTAATAGAACCTTTCTGGACCACCCTATGAACAGATTCTTCTTTACAAATGCCCACATAATACACTGTTTATGACATTTTTTCCTTATATCTTAGGCTTAATTATTTATACATATTCATTCAGTTGTTTCTCAAAAATATTGAACAGAATTTTATAGGTACCAGAGATAAAAAGCAATACACTCTACTGGTGAGACAGCAATAGCTCTTCAAATAAAAAGTACAATGTATCACATATGATAATGGATGTTAAAAGACCCTGAGAAGCCAGAAAAAGGCTGGCCTAAATCTGTCTGGAGATTCTCAGAGGAGTGCTTGAATTTCAATGCAAAAGATGTTTAGGCATTAATTATCCAGATGGACAGGCTTAGGGGTTGATATGAAGCTGAGACAGCTCAAATGGAAACCTTAGTGTTAAGAAAGGCAGATACCATTGTCAAAGAGTGGAATATGGGAAGAGAAAGACAAGAGAGAGTGGTCAGGTGGTCAGGGACTGAATATCTCCTTGCCAAGGAGTCTGCATTTCAGCAGTAGGGAGCCCCTACACTATTTTATAAGACTGAGTTGTGGGTAGACTTTGGTAGCAGCATGGAAGAATAGAGGGAGAGAAGAAAATATGAGCAACCTACTGGGGATTATTTGTCTGATTTGTTTTCATGTTTTCTGATTCCACTGAGATTAGTGCCACACACATGGCTTAAGTACAAATTATATTATTTATTCAAGAAATGAAAGAAAACAAAGTGTCCACACTTGAGTAAAACCATTACTATAAAGGCACAACAGTTTTGGAGTTTCTACTTCACCTGTGTTTGCTCAGATCACACAAGTAAAGGGCATTTTCCGGCTTCCTGAATCTGTCTATCCAGGCCTCCTCATATTCCTAAGACCCATTCTTCAAGGCTGAACTCACAAAAGGCTGGGAGATCAAAGTGCACAGAGGATCTTCCAGGGCCAAAGTCTTAGCAGGAGGGTTTTCTGGCTGTAGCACCTCTTCTGGAGTTTTCTAACAAAATAACGTAAGCATCTCATTGACTGTTCATTCACCACCCGGAACTTCTCCAGTCTTGGCCCAATAGAGACCTATATGTGAGGATGACTTACTGGAAGATCTGGATTTAGAAAGCAAAGATGGGTTTGAAATTTTCAGCACCATAGGGCTGTATCTGCAAAGTTTTTCTGGATGCAAACATACTATGGTATGATTTATTTGTTTGTTTGTTTATTGATTTATTTATACTGGAAATTGAACTGAGGACTTCACATTTGCCAGGCGGGCATTATGCCACTGAGATATATCCCCAACCCTGAGGTATGTTTTTAAAGGTAAATCATCACCATATTTTTAAACATTTTGAAAACGTTCATTCAGTTTTAACTTTTGACTTGCATAGAACAGAGGACTTTATACTAAGAGTCTACCTGATGCTCAAAATTCAAAATTCTAATTGTTCTAGTAGGAGTTGAATGAAATGAGGTCTGACAACATTTCTAACTTTTCAGGAATTTTCTCAGGAAAATCTCATAGGTGTAACATTATTGACAAAAAAAAGAGTGACTGAAACAGTAGTGATATTATTTTAGGCTCCTGGTCCTATTTTAAAGAATGCTAAATTTCCTCTAGGATTCTGGTCGTGTTATTTCAGTAGAGGAAGCTGAGGCTCAAAAAGTGCAAATGATTTACTAAGATGCACAAATGTTGAGGTATTCCCAGGTCTACTAGCAGGACAGAGGTGATATCTACTTCTAGTGTCCTAACCACATGCCTAGTATAAAACAGAAGTGTGTTTAGAATAAAACACACAAATGACCCCAACAGTGCCAGGGAAGGAACCCTGCCACCATCTACTGGAGAGACTGACATCTGCAGTTTGGCCTGCTGGGTCCACTCTTCAAGAATGCCCTTCTGGCTGATCTTGTGACTTCGAGAGAGTTTGCCATGTGTTCTACATGGAAGGCAGAATGGGCAAATAAAGTTATGTCCTGGAATTTTGGAGAAATTTATGAGAAAGACAAAAAGAAAGAGGAAAAAATCATTCTACATGAAATATTGAAACTAGCAGGCATTCTGCCTATACACTGGACATAAAAAGGTGTTCTACTGAGAAATTGAGGGAAAGAATGAGGTTGCTGGCAAAGAGGAGGAAACACAGAAGTCCTGGTGATCCTTGAGTCCCTCAGCATTTCTACCTTTGGGTAACATAATAAGTTTCTCTATCTTTCCGTAGGTAAGGAAGATAGCAGAGTTGACTCTGTTCATTACAATATAAATAATCCTAATTCACAACAGAATTATAATTCTCAGATTTGTATATCAGTGGTGGTGAATCTTTTAGAGACTAAGTGCCCAAACTGAGACCCAAAACCCACTTATTTATCACAAAGAGCCATCACTGCAATTAAACCTGAATGCTGTACAGGTACAAATTCTTTATGATGACTATGATCATTATGTATATCTAAAATGTGTCAATTAACTTAGTTTTTTAAAAGCCAACAAAAAAAACCCTGAATCATCAGCTGCTGGGGTGATGCTGGGGTGACTTGGCTTGTGTGCCAACATTTGGGCATCTGCATGCCCACTGTGGCACACCTGCCATAGGCTCACCACCACTCTCTGTGCTCCACAACCTTCAATGTTGAATTTTCCCAATTTTGTTCCTTGTTTCAAACTTCTCACATATAAGCAATGAAAATCCCAAGGTCCTGAAAAATGTTAATTGCAGAGAAACCCAAATTCTGAGTTGGTTACAAACACAGATTCATGTGCTGCAGGGAAAAGTGAAGGATTCTTCCTTTTTAAATAATAGGATGCAGTAACTATTGCACTTGCTTAGATGACAAAGCAACTGGTAGGTTTTAAGGAATATAAAAAAATTATCCTTTGATAAAATTGATTTTGGGAAGGGTGTAAAGTTACCATATAATAGAGTAGTAAATATTAAGTTTTTAGAGTTTTACAAATATGATGAAAGTTTTGGGAAATCTGACCAAGTTAACATATACTTGCACAGATTTTGGTGACTTGTAGAGACATCAAGGTAACCAGGGTTATGAACAACTGAATTTGAATAGCTTTTTATTTACTCAAATAGTTCAACATGTTCTCTGATCACTAAAGACAAGGGAGATTAGAGATACAGAGCTGAATTTAACTGAGGGAAGGAAAGAAGAAGGAAGGAAGGAAGGAAGGAAGGAAGGAAGGAAGGAAGGAAGGAAGGAAGGAAGGGGCCAACATGCCCCATGCATTTGTCCCATGTATAAGAAGAAAGTCCAGATCCTCATCCAGACAATAAGAACATTTATGTTCTCTACCCTGCTTATTTTTTAGCTTACTTCTTTTCCATCATACATATGTATCTTTTCTCCAACCAGATAAAAACTTAAAAGATGAACATATGTTTTGCTTTTGTCACTTTATAAAACTGTTTGCTATCTTTTCTTTGGGTGGTTAGGCTCCTACTCCTTCTTGTAGTTCCATCTTATATTCCCCTTCTCATGGGCATCCTGTGACTTCCCAGGTTAGGCAACAGGCAATCCTTCATAGCCATTTTGCCCATCAAGGTACTCACCTCTGGATGTGGTGTTTCTCAAAGCATGCCCTACCCCAGGGATGGGAAAGTAGGGCATGTGAAACAGTTACTGATATGTCCTCAGGTCTACTTAGTGGCCATCCCAGGCTGTAGTATGTTTCAAGACATGATTGATGAATGAATAAATGGATGAATAATTTTCTTTGGGACAGTGTTCTGTTTCAATTCTCTTTTTTTTAAAAAGTGGGAAATAAAGACTGCTTATGCAGGAATGTGAGAAGAGTCAATTATCACAAAGATGTGATAAATTCCTCAAAGAAGAGTGAAATAAAAGAGCAAACTATTTTTTATAATCTTATTCGCAACAGATTTAACAGTGAAGGAGAAAAGCATTTGCTGTTTTTTCTTACATGGCAAGAGACTTGCCAAAATTGGTACTGTTTTCTAAAATATTTCAATGTGTGAACCACACAAAGAGGCCTCCCATCATTTTAAGATGAATTACATTCTAATCCGAGCCTATAAAAATGACAACAATGGAAACACTGAGGCTGTTTTTCAATTCTACAATATCTCTTGGCTAAATTCTGGGAATATTAAAATGCATTTTAACTACTTTCCAGCACTCTCCCCGCACCCTTACTCTTTCTCTGTTAAATCAGGGATCCTGTTACATTTTAAAATGTGATGCCTAGGGAGAAGTCATCCTCAATTTCTGGAAGGTGCATGTCTCCTGAGCAACCTTTATTTTGATGGTAGTTGGTGGATGGGTCACAAGCTTTGTCAGGATGCTTGCATACTTCTTTGGGGCAGTGGCACACCCATCACTGAGTGGTGCAAGGGTTAGGATGGGAGCTGACACTCTAAGCATTCTCTTGCTCCCTTCCGCTCCTGAGCAGGATGGAGACTTCCACCACCCAGAAGGAGAGGAGACACCAATCCTTGGGTGCCCTCCCATGCTCTGCATGGTCCACAGGTTCAGTCTGGTTTTGAGATACCTCGGGGACTTCAGGCTCCCCTGGAGAGGCAAGGGCTTCCTTTTCATTCTTCCCTACATAGAAAATAAGACATGGTAAGGTCTAGCTTGTTGTCTTCATTTAACAAATCACATCATTAGGGCTACATCAATGAATAAAAACTTTGGCTCCCATGTTGGGCTTCAAACCAAGGAGCAGATGCCCGTTAACAAACTTACTTAATTACCAGCACCATAAGGCCACTAGAACACAATATGCAGAAAGAATAAAGGATTTATACTTACATGAAGGCAAGGGCAAGAGTGGAGCTGGTCAGGAGAGGCACCTGAAGGACCTGAGTGCTGAGGAGAGCTCCAGACAGCAGAGGCCAGAGGCTGCAGCTGGCTCTGCACCAGCTGGGTCTGTACAACTCCTGAAGTAGGAGGAATGTCTCCAGGGCCCTGCCTCTTGGCAAGCCAGGGATCTGCTGCCTTCCACATGGACTGAGGCTAGGTGTTCTACATGGGCAGAAGCGAGAGCAGCGCCATACCCAGGGTGTGGTGTCAACCTGGTGTGACTTGCTGCAGGCTGTGGCTTTGTGAATAAGACCCTTGTGCCCTTCTTATGCAGGACAGACTTGTGCATCTACCATGGCTGACTGAGACAACCTTTCTTTACCACTCAGCACTTCCATCTGATACTGACTTATTTATGAGGTGTGGCCAAAGATACAATGATTGTTTAAAAGTAAAGAATTCTATTATAGGAAAATAAACTGTTCTTAATCTCCTTCAAATGCTCACCCTTGCTTCCAACATACTCATTCCACCATCCCTGCCATTTTGTACAACAGCTCTAGAGTCCTCTTTCCTAAGTATCTTTACATTGTTGTGGCTGCCTCAATCTCCTGAATGGATACAAAACATTTTCCCTTCATGGTCATTTTAACTTTGAGGAGGAGCTGGAGTCACGTGGTATCAAATCTAGTGAACAAAATGAATGAGGACACACAACCATGATTTTACAAGCCTGCCCATCTGCCTTTCTCAGAAAGACACTCAGGAAAGAAGACATCCAGAACTGCTGCAGAGAATGACAAGAAGGATAGGATAAATTAGCTGAAGTGAGGGAGATTAATGGCAATGTGTCTTTTAGTGTAATAAAATTTTCACATTTATCATAGTTTTGATTTTCTGTGTATGTTGCAAATTCCCATAATGACCACACAGCATATATTTCTGGCATCTTTGGCTTAAATATTTGTTGCATAACTCATGTACATTATTAATAAATGCATATACATAAATATTATTTCTGAGATGGTTCTTACTGCTTCAATTTAAAAGATTCAATCAATAAAATCTAAACACAGCAGGAGGCAATGTAACACAGGCCAGACAACCTGCATTTGAATTCAGGTCACTTTATTAGCTGAGTATTCTTGGGCAAGTTACCCAAATTGTCTGTGCCTCTTTTTCCTTAATAAAATGGAGATGACACTTAATAGGTTCTTCTCAGGAGAAGGAGGTGTAAAGGAAATATCTGGAACACAGAAGGTGCCTAATAAATGTTAATTAACAGTGTTATTTAAGTAAAGATGTTTTCATATATCCCCATACCAGATATAAAAGCTTTTTTTCCACAGTTTTTAGCACTACACATGTGAATCTTTATGAATATCCTCCCTTAGTTTCTTGATGGAGAAGACAGTGTGATTTTACATTCTTCTGTGAATCCCCACACACAGTACCAGAATAAGCACTCAACACATTCTTGCTGGAAAAAAAAATGGCCTATGCCCATGTTTATTTGAAATTTGGAAAATAGTCAGTAAGTATGATTGAGTGATTTGTACTCAATATAGAGCAGCACAGAATATTAAACAGAGGGGGCAAGTAGATAAGAAAAGAGTTTAATAAACAAGGAGGATATGGAGGGAGTCACCACAAGGAAGGCTGTGGCAGCCCTCTACAGACAAATTGCAGGTTCTGGGGAGCATTGCACAAGTCTGCTGAAGGCCTCAGCTACCTGCAACTGATGCCGCTGGGCCCACCTTTCCATCGGGAACATCAAGGAAGCCAGCCAAGGCCTGAGCTGCATGGGACTGCTGCTGCTGGACCCACCCTTCCACCAGGAACATTAGAAACTTGGACTACATTGGACTACCATGCCGGCTGGATGAGAGACTCAGGAACCCCTCATCCAACAGATCTCAGCAGGCTCCAGTCAGTGTGGTGAATTTGCTCCCTAAAATAGAGGTCTGCAGTGGGTAAATAGGAGTGGAAGTGAAACCTTGGTGAACCTGGCAAGAGAGTGAGTAGCCCCCTCCCCCATACAGAGAATATCAGAAAGGTTGAAGGATGTGCCAATAACACCCCCCACCTTAGAGAAAATTAAAAGAACTTATGAGACCCCCAGTGACACAGTAGGGCCTCAGCTGACAAAAACACTATAGCCAGCGAATCTGGTGACCTACAACAACCTGAAGATATAGCAACAGCAGGAACTAAGAGTTGCCCTACATCAATACTTCTGGGTTAGTTAGCCCAGAAAGAATATAGGACTCAACCAAAAGGCCCTTTAGGAGAAATTCAAGAGACTGGATCTCCTCTTCATTGTGGTACTCAGCAATTTGACAAATATCAACCACATAGTAGGACCCTAAAACACACACTGCAGAAAGTTGTGACTGTTGGGATAGAAAGACCAGATATTCACCAAAACAGTGACAATGACTAAAGAAAAAGGCAAAATGCAATCCCAAACATCTAGTCTATCAGGAGCAAGTACAGGTGATAATGAAACCTTAACATTCATACACTAGAAGTCTCTGAAAAGATAGCAAATGAAGTAAAGAAACAAATCCATGGGGCTATAGAGGAAATCAAATTCGAAATAATGTCTTATGTAAAGACAAAAGTAACAACCTTAGTAAATGAGCTGCTCAACATAGCTAGAGGAGAAATAAATAAAAAAATACAGGAGCATGGGAAATTGACTGACACTTTGAATGAACAATGGAGAAAACAAGCAGAATCCACAAAACAAATTCATAGAGATATACAAGAAACAAAAAATTGTGAAAGCCCTTTAAATGAAGCTGAGAATGGAATTTCAGACCTTTAGGACAGGATTGCAGATAGCGATCATGAAAGGGTAGAACTTATAAAAACAACCACGCAGTATGAAATGACAATCCAGCAGCTTTAAGATGATGCCAGGAGAAACAATGTTAATAGGCATCAGTGAGGAGGCAGGAGAAAATACAAAGGATACAACTAAGCTGTTCACAGAAGTAAAGGCAGAAAATTTCCCAAACATGGGGAAAATATCTGATATACAAGTAAGTGAGGCATATAGAATGCCAAACAGTCATAACCAACATAAATCTACACCCAGATATATAATAATTAAGATCTCGGACTTACAGCATAAAAACAAAATACTAAAAGCTGTTAGAGAAAAGACACAACTCACCTATCAACAAAAGCCAATTAGAACCATGGCAGACTACTCAGCGCAAACCTTCAGGTTAAGACGAGCTTGGAGTGAAGTATTTCAAGCCCTAAAAGAAAACAACTTTCAAACCAGACTGATGTACCCAGCAAAACTGTCTTTCAAATTTAATGGAGAAACAAGATACTTCCATGACAAAAAACAACTGAAGAAATTCATGTCCATCAAACAAACCTTAGAAAGAGTGCTGAAGGACATCCTAGATAGAGATGAAAATGACCACAATCTCCAGAACAACAACGCAAAGAAATCACCAGGCTGGACAAGAAATTAAACAAGGGAGAAGAGCAGGAAACTAACAATAGGAACACAACGTGGCAAAGTCAAGCCAGTACATATCAGTGATATCCATAAATGTAAATGGGCTCAATTCACCTAGCACAAGAAACAGGTTAACAGAATGGATCAAGAAACAAGATCCCACAATATGCTCTATATAAGCAATGCATCTGACTCAAAAAGAAACTCATAGATTAAAAGTAAAAGGATGGAAAGCAGTATTCCTTGTATCCGGCTACCTTGCTGAATTTGTTAATTATATCTAGGAGTCTTTCAGTAGAGTTTTGGGGGTCTTCTATGTAAAGTATCATGTCATCTGCAAATAATGATAATTTAACTTCCTCTTTTCCTATCTTTAATCCTTTTATTTCTCTTTCCTGTCATATTGCTCTGGCTAGTATTTCCAGTACTATGTTGAATAGCAGTGGTGATAATGGACATCCTTGTCTTGTGCCTGATTTTAAGGTAAAGGCTTTCAGTTTTTGACCATTCAATACGATGCTGGCTGTTGGTTTGTCATAGATGACCTTTACCATATTGAGATAAAGACCCTCTATTCCAATTCTCTGTAAGGTTCTTATCATGAATGAGTGTTGGACTTTATCAAAAGCTTTTTCTGCATCTATAGAGATGATCATGTGGTTCTTGCTTTTGGCTCTATTGATATGGTGGATTACATTTATTGTTTTGCATATG
>PVJX010034067.1:0-19206 GCA_004027295.1 Dolichotis patagonum
CACTTTCTCTGTCTTCTAGGAAAAAAGAAGAATATCCTTACAGTGAGGAAGGATAAATACAGCAGATTGCTAGGAAATACAGGCTGAAACAGAACCTGTGACAGAATAATGGCTAAGGACACAAAAGGGAAATAAGGAAACATTCAAAATTTACAGAAGAGGAATTTGATCTCATAATTGTTTTGTTTCTTCAATGGTGGAACTGGATTGTTGGATGAGAAAACAATTAAGTAGAAGGAACAATTATGAAGTTATTGCCCAAAACCGGGACATCACTCACGTAGAAGCAACTGGGAAAAGAGACATGGGCAGATCTGAAAAGCATTTAAAAATGAGTGTCCTATCACTGAGGAAGGTTTCAACTATGTCTAATGTAGTCTAAAATGCAGTATTTTAATGCAGTGCTATTGTTCCAGGACACAAGAAAGAATCCTCTGGAAAGCCTTCCACATTCACGTGCTTGGGCTTATTGAAGCAGGCCCATTAGAGCCGTGTCTCAGCTCTCAATGACCTCCACCCCCGGATCTCACCATGAGGTGATTCCTAGCCTCTCTGCTACATTCATTTTCCTCATTATATTCACTTCATAAATGACACTGAAAGTCCGTATCATAGATTAAGATAACAAATATGATTCACAGAACTGGGTTAGTTTAGTATGATTCACATTACTATGAAAACATCACAGACTGGAGAAATTACAAATTGGTGAACATTTTTTATTAACCACTAAGTAGGTTAAAGAATAATGCAATGCAGTTAATGACAAAATAACTAAAACAAAGAAATTAATGAATGACCTAATAGGATTTAGTATTTTGTTACCATCTAATAAAAATTTCCAAAAGTTTTAATTATGGTAACTTAAAAACATGCTACTTAGTTGTAAAATTTAAAGGTAGTGTTGAAGTATTACAAATAGAGTTTATCATTCATATTTACATTCACTAAAATACAACAGGCAATATTAACTACATGGATGTTTATTTTAAGAAGTCAGGTCCTGCAGTGTTTTCCAAGTGAATTACACTCATTGCTTTTGGCAATAAGCGTGGAAGGTTAACCTGATTGGCTTTGGAATCTGCCCCAGGATTAGTTGTATGCTTGGCGGAACTATGAGCTTGCTGTGTATCATTTTTACCTGTTGGTTAAGCATGGTTTTTAAGGAGATATGCTTGTCTGTGACCTGGGACGGTCAGAGCTGTGGCATTTTGGGTGAAGTATCAACGCAATTCACCCTGCTGCACAAACATGCAAGTATTGGTCACTACACATCACCTTTAAAAACCAACTCTCTTTTGTTTCGTTAGTGAAAAAGCAGAAGTATAAACACAAACTTGATAAATTCTGACTACTTCTTTGATAGCAAATACCACTGAATATTTTAAAATTATAAACTTAAAAACCTTAAGAAAGTCTCTTGACACTGCTTGTCATTTCTTTATGCTTGCTTTTCACTTGTATTGATTTTCTAGACCAAAGGGCGGTATAAAGCTGGACAGCTGAATGTTACAGACTGTGAGATTAATATCTTCTAATATAACAGACGTTATTAGGTTTGCTTGTTCAAAGAGGTTCATACTGCATGTTAAGCCAAAGGCACGGGAAGTTGTAATTTCTCTACTCGTATCTTATTTGAGTGGAAAGCATACAGCAATACATATAGTATTATGCTGGTAAATATTTAACAGCAGGACTTTCTTTAGAAAGTCCTAGTTTGCAGATTTTGTCAATTTCTATAGCATAGACACTCCCACATGATTGATTCTGAACTATAAACATGACATAATGAAACTACACAGGAAGACCAGGTGAAGAAACTGTTACACAGCAAGTGCACCACAGAGATCTGGTGAGTCCTAGTTCACAGTGTGGGTAACAGTAAAATAACGAGGAGCTGAGTTTTGAGCGCTATTATCCTTTAAAAATATTTTCCAACCACAAGTGTATGTAATTTATATTTTTTGTCTTTGTTAACTTCTCAGGCACTGAATTACTGAAGCCCTAGCAGTTATCAGGTGAAGCCTTTCATTTCTGTATACTTCACCATACACTGTAAGCACAAAGACTAAGTGATCTAACCAGGTGTGAGACATAACAAAGATGTCTTCCCAAGTTTGTCTGTAAAAGCTAATGAAAGCATAAAACTGGATGCCCCCAACAGTCTGTGAAAAGAACTTAAATTGAGTCTTCCCGATTCAATTCTCACCTCCAGCAACAGCTACAAATGTCACTGTTATGAAATAACAGTGTTAAAAATATTAGCAATCATTATTATAATGTAGTCATGTTACTACTTATTCTAAGTATCACATAAATATCTCCTATTAATAACTAGAAATCTATTAAAAGTTAATGAGATGTAATAAAAATAACTTCGATTTGAAGACAAAAGTTTTAGGCTATGTTTCTGAATTCCCACTTACTGGAGGATATTCTCTTAAAATTTCTGGCTGTCAAATTTATATATCTGTTAAGTAATAGTAGAAACAACCGAAGAATGTAATTGTAATTTTAAAGATAGTATCATAGCAGACTTGAACCTTAAAGAAAGTCTAATTCCTGGGGAAAAATAATAATGTGGAAAAAAAATCCCTTTGCACATTCTCCTGACTTGCTCACCAATTAAGTGTAGAGGGCATATGCATTCACTGGAAAAATCAGACATAATTCAGATTGAATTTTCCTGGATTGACTATGGTTGGAACAAAAACTGCTAATAAACTGTGGTGCAGTATCATTTAAATAAAGCCGCAGCGTCACCCAAGTGAAGTATTTCTATAACTCAGTAGCTGCGTAACAACATGTACACTTCCCATAATAGCTGACAGTCAATTTTTCCTTACCTTATAAATAAGAGGCAGCTTGGCATCAACTTATTCTTTCATAGAACCTTAGGACTTTAGACTTGAAATTCTGAGAACCTATTTATAAACCAAAACTCCAAAGTTTTCATTTGACCAAGGAAGAAAGTGAGGCAGAGAAGTCCTGACTCTCACCCAATGGGCCTGGCATCTAATTACTGACACAGCAGGGTCTGACCAGCTCTGAAGATGTCATTGTCTATCACCACTGAAAGGAATTAGTCTTAGAGTAAACCATTACCTCCTGGAGAACTCTCTTCATCTTTAACAACAGCGTCTTCACTGCAGTGCAGTCCTGTAACATCAGTCTGAATGGCAGAGGGTCGAGGCCTCCATTCTCTTCTACGCTCTGGAGGGGCCAATCCGCCGATGGACTGCTGGGCACTCTGCTGACATGGGGACATCTGGATTCCTGGTCCACGTCTCTTGTAAATTTCAAAGAAAGACTCCTAACAGGAAAAAATTAATATAAATTACAAGGCAGCATACTTCAACTATTTTTTCCTAAGCTGTTGATCAATATCATTAGTAGGCAAGAAAAATACTATTGGAGACTCTTATCATTTCCTCATATTCTCCTCTGAAAACAGACTTTCTGAGAAATTCTGAAATGGGTTGATTGTATATTTAATGGTAAGATTCAACTGCAATTACTGTCTTACAAGATGACCTTTCCCTAGTTAGCATTTATTTGTGGTGCTTAACTCATTTTAAAATGTTAAGACTCAACGAAAATCAGTGGAAGGCAAATTTTTTAACTAGTGTTTCTCATAGCATGCATAAAATTAACCATAATTTAAAAATTAAGAAGTTAAGAGAATACTGATTCGGTAATTATTATTTTAATAACTAAAGTAATCAGTGACTTTTTATTGACAAAGTAAAGGACTTTACAATGAATTTCATATAAAAAACTTTTTAAAGAGGGATATACATGGAAATACATAACATCATGGTACTGTTAGCATATCAAAGGAATCAAAATATGCCAACCTCCCTTACAAAATGCATAAGAATCATTATAGGCTGAAAGCAACAGAGAAGAACTACATGCAATAAGCCTTTGACCTCCTCCTAATCACCTAAGAGCAAGTAGATACTTATAAAGGTGTCCTGCTCCTCTTTCCACCAGAACTTCATCGCTGGAGACAAGTCTAGATGTCCATCAGGCCAGAGAAGGCCCCAGAAATACCTAGAACAAACTTTACTGGCTATTGTGTGCCTTCACTAAGTTTCTCCATATATGACTTTTCTTCATTCTGCTGCCTTAGGAACTCAAAGTCTTTTTCTTGTTTCTTTTGTAAAAAATTCTTGTTCTTTTTTCTTAAGATGATACATAAGGCCCAATGCTAAGCACTCATTTGAGTTACTCATCTGAGTATTCCTGCTTTTGTGCACAATGGGTGTTTTATGCTTTTTTTTTTGATACCAGGGATCAAACTCATGACCTCATACCTGCCAGGCCGGTGATTAAGCTGCTGAGCTAAATCCTCAGTCCCACAATGGGTGTTTTAATGAACATGTTTGTTTTTCTACTGTTAGTCTTTTGTCAATCCAATTTATAGAACCCTGGAAAACCCAGAATGTAGAAGGAATCAAACACAAAGTGCTCATTCTCATGAAAAACCACCCCTTTTAAACTGACGTGTGTGTGTTTGTGTGTGTGTGTGTGTGTGTGTGTATATATATATATATATGTAACAAATAGCCATCTTCAGACAAGTCTAACATTTAAATCCTTACAAGACTGCCTGAGGTACCACAATTTTTATATACATATTCACTATAATTATTTGCATAAATTGTATGCTTAGCGGAGGGCAGAGTGGTACACTGTCCAAGTACTTATTCTAAATTCACTTTTCACCTGCTTTTTAAATCAGACAAAATTTACTTATTGCACTTGAACACTGTCCTGTGTAAAATGAACACCCTAATTATACCTACAGCTGTACTTATGGTGAAGAAGTTAACATACATGCCAATAGCCCTCAAAAACACTGTGAGATTATTTTTATTTAAAAATGATATAAAATCTAAGTAGTAGTACCTGTTATCACCCAAAGGTGTGTTTTCTATGGTTATTATACAAAAAATTATTACCATTAAATTATTTCAATTAATAATCAGATGTGAATAATATTGAGTATTACATTATTTGTGTCACTGTTTGACCTTTATAGCAAATGCTAGATATTTCTTTTCTTTCTCTTAATTTAGGTTGCTTAGGAATTTTGCTATATAATTTTATATATATTACACATACACACATGTATATACACACCTACACAGATAAGTAGTCAAGATATGCCATAAACATAAATTCATTTGGAAGACAAAATTAGCTATTTTTAATACTTCAATACTTTACAATTGCTTTTAATTTCAAAAGAGTAAATGATGGACTTTGTTCTCACAATTACTAAACATATCCACACTGTATCCAGCAGAGTAAAAGTGGTTGAATTTGCAAGTATTATAGGATTCTGTCACTGATCCCAAGAATCTCACCATGATTTAAAATGTCTTAGAACACCCAGATGTGATGGTGCATGCCTCTAATCTCAGTACTTGCAGCAAGAGGATTGCTGCAAGTTCAAGGTCTTCCTTAGTGAGTTCAAGGCCAGCCTTAACTATAAAGACAGACTGATCCTGTCTCAAAAATTCAATCAATTTTTTTTAAATAAAATAAATGTTAAAGTTGATACTAAAAATAATGATACAGTTTCACATATGAAAACTTTAACTGCTACATGAAAAAAATACATCTACTACAAGGTATACGGTAGTCATCAAAACCAATCCTAATTCAGTCAGGGCAGTTGGTGAAATGATCATGAAACAGGGATACAATTCATGGTTGGTTAGCACAGCTATCTGGGTTACATTTATGCCACTGTGTTTCTCATTGACCATTGACCAGTGCCTCAGGTTCAGTGTTTAACGACTACTGTTAACAGCAGATCATTGTCTTACTCGAAATACCATATATCTCTGGGAAAATTCAAGTTAAAACAAAAACCTCTGTTTAACAAGAAAAGGAAAAAATCTCTAATATAGAGCCATGGTTTCATGGTTCTCTCTAGAACATACTAAGTCTGCTGAGGACAGAACAAGGATCAGGTGTTGTTCTGTTCCTGCGTTAGGAGACCTCACAAGAAAATATAATACATGAACTTCAGGATATACAACTCACTGCCAGCCAACGCTGCATCATCGTTTCAGTAAACAGAAAAAGCACACTTTGCATCAAAAAATCCCTTAATATGGAAAAAAGAAGGCATAGTACTAAAGCTAGATGGAGTGGTTCATTATTCACCATAACTATTTCCAACAAAAACAAACACAAGGTAACTTCTATAGAGCACATTTATATATAGTTCACTCTTTCTGTATCAATCCCAGGAACCTTTGCTAGTGCTCAATAGTATTCCCATATGCCTTGATCCTGATGAATGGTGACAAAGTTCTTATAATTTAAAATTTAGCAGCATTTAAATAAAGGTAAAGAGATTTTTAGCTTTTTCTTGGTCCTTGAGTACCAAAATTATAAAGATTTCAGGAAGAATAATAGCAAAGCTCATAAACATTACATCTCTTCCTGAATGACTGGAGAATTTGGGAGTATCGACATATTTAAAACATTTAAGTTACTATGGTAAATTGGCTTTGTACTTTTCTTACTGGGATCTTTTGTGTGACAGAACTTCTCTACAAAGCTAGCTCAAAGCTATCATGTAACTCTATTTTAAATATGACAGAAAAGTTAAATGGGAACACAGGTATCTTGACATAAACTGTGGAATGATTAAAGGTCTTTTTCATACCAGATACAAAAAATTACAGTGTATTTTTATAAATTTTTTTCTCATTTGGTTATAACTAGCAGTATCATTTTGAAAGTAACAATTTTTCTTTCTGCCCACAAAAATTTCTTTATATCATCTGAAAACTTCCCAATATAATGACCCAAATGACTAACAGAATCAAGATCTTGTCACCTGCACAACACTGATGCTCTCACCTGTCAGAGGAACCCTTCTTTATTTAGCTCACTAACCTCGCATTTCAGGAACTGTTTGTTGAAAAAGATACCTCAAAGACTTCTACTTTATACTGTGGCTGTGGTTTCTGAACAAAATTTTCAAGAATAAAAAAGTACCAGTAACTTCTAGTTGCCCCAGTAGAAGAAATAAGCATATGAATACGACTACCTTCCAAAACATAATTAAGAAGATTTGCAGAAAACAATAATAGGGTAGTGGAGGTACCAACCAATCGACTGACCTGATTGTAGGTGAAGCCAATGCCAGTGAAAAAGTGAGCCCAGAGGGTAAGCTGACCAAGAAAATAGTACAGACCTGACTAGGAGTGCTAGTACCAAGAAAAGTTCACCATTACCATTAACTTTGAAAATAGACTGGGGATTTTACTTGAAAAATGAGTCATTTACAGAAAAACAGAGTTGAAGAAACAATCCAGTATAGCACTCACACTACTGCCACAGGGAGTTTAAGCAGGAATCGTTTTGGGAAGGGATTTCCTCTATAGCCTCATGAATTTCTTTATTTCACTTGCTATCTTTTCATAGATTTCAGGTGTATGACTTCTAATGTCCTCTATTTCACTATCTCCTGTACTTGCTCCTATAGACTAGATGTTTGAGTGCATTTTGCTTTTTTGTTTTGTCATTTTCACCTTTTGGCCTAATATTTAGTCTTTTAATCCCACTAGTTCCAACAGTTGGTGTGTATCTTAGTGTCCTACCGTGTGGTCAATATTTGTCCAATTACTGGGTACTATAATGAAGAGAAGACCTGAATTCCTTCTGCAGGGCCTGTTGGGTGAGTCCTATATTCTTCCTGGGCTAACTAGCCTAGGAGTATCGATGTAAGTCAACCCTTAGTTCCTGCTGTTCTATGTCTGCAGGTTGATCTAGGCCACCAGATCTCCCTGTCTACAGTGTTTGTCTTGGCTGGGACCTTACTGTGTCACTAGGTATCTCATAAGCCCTTTTAATTTTCTCTAGGTTGGGGGAGGCCTTATTGGTCTTCAACCCACCTGCTGTTCTCTGTATGGAAGAAGGACTCATCCACACTTGCCAAGCTCACCAAGGTACTGTGGCTGGAGGGAACTTCAGTACTGCTCCTGTTTATCCACTGAAGACCTCTATTTTAGGGGCAATCTCGCCACACTGATGGAAGCCTGCTGAGGTCCTCCAGAAAGGTTAATCCCACTACAGTGCAAGGTTCTGGGTAGAGGAGGCACAGCCGAAGGTTAACAGCAGTACGAGGGCCAGAAGGAGGGGAGGTCCCTGAGGGGTGGCTGGGAGGGCTGGCGCAGAAGCAGCCTCCCTCCAGGCTGGAGGTCCACGGTCCGAGCCATATTACTTTCTAGGTATGTCAATATCCAGTTCATATTTGATGTTTTTATTCTTCCAGATTTAAAACTATAGCCAAGGTGACGTATTTGTTGCTATCAATTCGTTTTTCCTGTGTGCTGATATCTGGACTGTCTTGCTGTCATTAACAATACATCAGCAAATTCCAGGACAACTAGGTATTAAGCCAAATATACTGTGCCATCTCCTCCCCAGTAAATGGAGGTGGTGGGATCCTGGGACAAATGCAAGTTCAACAGTCACACCCAGAGGGTGTCACTGAAAAGGAGGCATTCACTACAGAGGACTCCACACTAGCAACAAAGCTTTCCAGTATAATCAGCCCTCAAGCCGATGAAAAAACAAACCAAAATGTAGAAACATGAGAAGACAAAGCAACATGCCTCTAAAAATTCTCAACTTTATCAAAGTTGATGCATGAGACATCAGAGGGGAGGAAATCAGAAGCTATACAGTGGAAATATTCATAAAGGATAATGGGAAAGATAACAAAACAGCTCAATAAGGTACTTGGTGACGTCAACAAACATGTAATTACACAGATAATTGTCCTAATGAACAAAACAAGTATGTACAAGACATTAATAAAAATTTAGCTGAGCTAAACAAAATGATACAAAACATGAAAACTCAGCATGGAGACAGAACTGGAAGACAGACCTGTTGTTGGTGCTCATTTAATGAGAGATACCAAAAAGGAAACTAAACCCTATTTTGATTTTTCTCTTCAGTGTTGCCCACAGCTGTCTCTCTATATGTGTCTCTCTATGTGTGTCTCTCTATAGACTAACAATCTCAAGAAATATATGAAGATATAAAACAAGCTTTCTTGATGAACTAATTCTTGCTTTATATTAAATTTTTTAAAAAATAGGTTGTCTTGGTAGACTATGTATAGTGCCATTCCTACATGCCAGTGATTTCAACAGTGTTTAGGCTTTGCATTCTGTCCTTCTGTTGATACATATGATTTGAAATACATTTTTGATAGCACTTCACTTCTGAAAAGTATTAGAAATAAGGAATATTGAGATGAATGCACTTATAAGTGAGAAAAGAATTATCCAAATTACTAGGGAAAAAATCCATACACATATAGACACCAAATTTGTTTATTATATATGCAGTTTTCACTCTAATTAGTCCTTCCTTTAATCCATCATGTAAACAGCATAAACTCTGTGATATGTTGGCAGACTTTTATATTCAATGTTTTCCAAATTATGTATGTCCCTTGTGTGGGGATTAGGAAATATCCTCGACAAATTCATTCATCACTTTATAAAATAATGAATTTATTTATAAAAATTTGAACTAACACAAGAAAAGTAAATTATTATCTTTCTATGATATGACAGAGCTTTTCAAAAATGTACATAAATTCAATTACATTGCAGTAAACTGTTACTTCACTTACTTTCCAATGCAGAAAGGTGAAAACCATGTATAGAGAGAAAAAGATTTTACTGTGTTTTTTTTTTTTTATTCTACCAAACATTTTGATTGACAACAGAACTTGACAAATAAATCTTAAATTCTGGACGCTGTCCATGGTTACCTCTGATACATATTTTATAGTTACATATTACATACAGCTGCTATTCGGATTGAATATATTTTCTAGTAATCTGAAATATTTTAATAGAAGAAACACATGAAGAAATCAGTGTTATTGCTTTGAAAAATAATTTTTCTTATAAAGTCAAAAACTTTTATCTGTAATATGATTTGCCTATTATGAACTTATTTTGAACAAGAGTTTTATACTTGCAGTGTAACAGAATCAGTGAAATAAGAACGTTCATTTATAGAGTTGGAAATTATATTTTAGAAAATGAATTTTTCCATGCTGCTCTTTCATGTAGTATCAGCATAATGGGTCGCAAAAACACCTGTGTCTGGATCACTTCATGTTATGTAGGAAAATTGATTAATCTTCCAGAACCAAACTACAATGATAAAATCCGTACTATTTCATCCTCATGTAAAACAGTACTAATCTTGTGTTATTGTTTTAAAAGCCTGTATGTCCAGTTCTCTTTTTATTTAAGATAGTAAGTTCCTAAAGGATTCAGATACAACTCATGGCTGCAGATACAGCTCAGCGGCATAGCACCTGCTTGGCAAGTGCAAGGTCCTGAGTTTGATTCCCACTAAAAAAAAAATTATCCCTCAGATATAACTCATGTGAAAATTTATTAAAATGTCTTAGACTAAGTATTTTTTGTGCTAATTTATATTACACTAGAACATCTTTAAAAAAAACAAGGGAATGTCTTCATTTTCTTCTAAGCATCTAAGTACACTTTATATAATGAATTGTTTTACAAATATAAACTCCTAGAGTTAATTACAACACATTAAAATATTCCAAATTTAAAGCTGTCTCAAAATGAAACTCTAATAAAATATATGCCATGAAGGACTTCTTTAAATTATAAAATTTGGAGGCAACTATTTAGTTTGATGAGATAGTTATACTCCTTTCTCCTGTAATTTTCAATATCTGGGAAATTAAGAGCAATAAACATTAGCTACATAAGTATAATCCACAAAATGATTACTCCTAAATAAAGATTTGCTCTATAAATTGGCATAAAATCTAAAACTCTTGCATAGGAAGAGGTGGCTTGGAAACAATAGCTTCCAATGCCTTTCAAAGCTGAAAGAGAGATTACTACTTTGAGTAGATGTTTACAATCACACACCTTTATAGATTAAGAAAAATTCATAAAATCTCCATCAGTCTTACCAACAAAATTTTACACATTCCATATCTGAGGTAATGAAAGTAACTAAGACGAAATTAGATTTACAAAAATTAGGGGGACTCTCCAGGGCTTTGACAGGCTCATGTCCAAAAGAATTACTGAGGTCACTTTCTAACAGATGAAATCCAAAGAAACATCTTCAACCCAACATATCATAATTTTGTTTGTCACACATTTAGCCTTAGAAAAACAAATTAAACATGCAGTATAATAGCAGAAGAGATGAGACATTTTCTCATACTCATATGTTTAACAAAATATATATGTTTATGATATAGTATGAAATCTAGGTGGCTAATTAGTACTCACTCTCTAAAATTCGACTTAAGGTACTGCTCCTATACCTGCTTAGCATCTAGAAATTCCTCTCTAAACAATCATGCTACCTCAGGTCTTACTAACTGTGATTTCATAAGGGTTCAGTAACACCTTATGCATATCTATTATTGTACTTAACCATTTTCCAGTCTATCTGCTTCATATGACTGTGGATTGTGAAGGCAGAACATTCTTTCAGTAGTCTTTCTAATTCCAAATGCCTAGATCCCAGAAGTATCTTAATAAGTATTCAGTCATCAATGAATGAATATATGGAAATTTCACATACACAAAGCACATGCACTAAAATGTCATCATATTAACTGTAAGTATCAGATTGATGCACCACAATTTCTCAAGAATGTTATAGATCTGTCTTTAGAAATCTACACAGGAAACTTATTTAGACGTTAAAAATATTCTGCATCAGTACACTGGGGGTAGATTTAAAACTAAATGATTAATAGGCAGAATGAAAACATTGACAATGAGCAAAAGAATAATAATGACAATTTAGAGAACCAGATAGGAGTACAGCTACCATGTTGTTCAATATGGGTGAAGTGCTGGATATTTACGGCCTCCTGGTTTTACCAGCTTGTGCAAAGGCATGACACTCTTGTTCTTATCAAACTATTTTACGTCAACTAAATTGGTAGTTAAAGGTCAGCTGAATGGGGATAACTTTTTGGTTTAATAAAGGAAATATTTCCCACCTACTTTGAATATCTTTCCAAATAAAGAAAAGCACACAAGGAATCCCTATGCATTGAGCTGTCCCAAAAACTTATACCTCAAATTGAATGGTTTTGAAATCATAAGTACTGAATTAATTACAGTTACAATTCTGTGGCCATAGTTACATTAAGTAAATTAGAAAGCAACTGAAAAGTAGTTAGTAATCAGTATTGTTTTCTGTAATTACCAGGCCTAAATATATCTTGAATTAGGTAGATGACTCTTTAAGATACTTTCACTGACAATTAAAATATTTGTAACTTATAATGAACTATAACAGGTTATCAACATTAGAGATACCTTCTACTATGGATTGCAGGGCCATAGAGGTCTATGTTATTGACAATTATTTGACGAAATAGTTATGGTACAAAGTTAATGGAATGGAATGAAGCCCTAAAACACAATCCAGTAACAGATTGCTGCCACAGCATATAAAGGCAAGTATGAATTTGGAGATAAAAATATAGTATTTTTCTTACAAATACTGTATTTTTTCCACTTTTAATGGTACATTTTAGACATACACAATGATAACACTCATCAAAGGAAGTTTGTACCTGTGCATAATATATCTTGAGTCTTCTGAGGTTTTTTTTTTTTGTTCACATTCCCTCCCCTCCCTTCAACTCCTCTTCCCTTCCTTATTTACAAAAGCTTTGTTTCCCTTTTTCCTTCTATTCTTCTTTTTCCCCTTCTTTCTTTTCCCCCTCTCTTCTCTCTTGTTCTCGTTCCCATTTCCACATTTTCTTCCCATTTCCAAATATATGTTATGCATGTTGGTCCTCATTTACACTATCAGTTTCTCACACAAGAGAAAAAAAATGTGATATTTAAACAAGCATATCTAATTTATTTCACTTAGATGACACACTGCGTACCACTATCCTCTGAACGCATGATCAGATCACTGACATAGACCTGCAATATTCATGAGACACCAAAACACCACAGGCATCCAATTGCATTTCACCTCCATAGCTATCATGACAGTCTGTGTTTCTTCAGATAAGCCAGTGGCTAATGGTGGGGGTTGGGGGTTGGGGAGTTGGGGGTGTTTCCACTTACTGTTAGCCAGCCTGTGCGCCTGAAGAGCCTTGGGACTTTCTGTTCCTGGTCCACTTTAGTTCCTTCATGGGGCTGGTTCCCGGATGGGATTTATTTGCTAATGTGGCTTTGTTCTCTCTACCCCAGGTCCGTGAATGGCACTGACTCATGGGGAGAGGTTTGGGTCTGTTCTAGGTCCTCTGGCGGCCCATACATGGCACTGGTTCCCAGACGATTTCGCTTGTTGATGTAGCTTTGTTCTCTTTCAGATGTTAGATTTTTATCTGAAGAAGACTTGGTAACAATTTTTCCCAATCTGTGTGTTGTCTGTTTGTAATTTCTTTTGTTGTGCAGAAGCTCTTAAATAAGGCAAGATTCCATTTGTTGACTCTTGGTATTACTTCCTGTGTAATCAGGGTTTTGTTCATAAAGTCTTTGCCTATACCTATATCTTCAGGAATGAATCTGGGAATACCGCATCTTCTTCAATTTCATTAAGAGTTTAATTACTAATGGTATTAGAGCCTCTCTGACTTCTTATAGAATTGAGCAGTGAATCCATTAGGACCTGGGATTTTATTAGTAGGTTTTTAATTACTTCAATTGCTTCACTGATATTGGGTTATTTAGAATTTTTATATCTTCTTGATTCAGCTTTGATAATTCATATGCAACCAGGAATCTGTCCATTTCTTCCATATTTTATATCTTATTAGAATATAGTTTCTTGAAGTAGGTATTTCTGCAGGATCTGTTGTGATTTCACCGTTTTCATTCTTGAGTCTTTTTTAAATAAGGTTGACTAAAGGTTTGTGAATTTTATTTAATCTTTCAAAGAGTCAACAATTTGATTCATTGATTCTTTATTTTCTTAGTCTTGCATTAATTTGCTCTGATCTTTATAATATCCTCTCTCATATGAGCTTGGGGCTTGATGTGTTTTTCTTATTCTAAAGCTTTAGGTTCAACATTAGGTTGTTTATTTAAGCTCATTTTCTTTTCCTGATGTATATTGGGTTATTAACATCTTTTCCTGATGTTATGAATTTTCCTTGTAGGACCACTTTCATTATATTCCAGAAGTTCTGGTTGATGTGTTGTCATTATCATTTAACCAATAGAAACTAATTTTGTCTTTAATTTTATTTATGACTTATTGATGTTCAGAGATTACTATTTAACTTCCATGTGTTTATGTAGTTTTCATGGTTTCTTTTGCCATTGATTTCCAATTTCATTGTGTCATTCTCTAATAATATGCGTAAGATAATTTTAATTCCTTTGCATTTACTTAAACATGGTCTATGTGCTAGTATGTTGTCTATTTTAGAGAATGTCACACGTGCAGCTGAGAAGAATGTGTATTGGAGGGAGGGTCATGGCTAACTGAAGTTCTATATACTTCACTTACCTGCATGTTAAATTCTATTTCTATGCTTGGGAAGTTTTCCACCATTATTTATCTGAGCAGCTTTTTTATGTCATTTGTAACCTACTTTTGTGTTGATTCAGTCTTATGCTGTTGTTCTTAGCATCGCCATGCAGCTCTCAGATTGATTTTTCATGGTGCCTTGCTATTTTTAAGACATCTTTCTTTACATAATCCCTAACTGCAATCCTGTCTTCTAGGTCTGATATTGTCTTCGTTTTCCTTTAGTTGGTTTTGCAAACTTTCAATAAAATTTTAATCTCAGGTAACTGTTTGCAATTATTAATTTAGTCATTTTAAGATACAGTTTAACTATGTAAATCAAGGTGGCATTGAACTCAATATTATAGCTCCATCTGGTCTCAAACTCACAGTGATCAGCCTGCCTCCGCCTCCTGCATGCTGAGATTATAGGTATGAGCCACCAAGCCTAGCCTGTTGACCTGTTTCACAGATTTCATTTGTTCCCATGTTGGGGATTCAAGCTGTTCATCATTTTCCTAAGTTCTTCTATTTTTAAAATCTATTTCTACTTTAGATTCACTGAGTTTTTCATTATGATTATCACTTCTTTTCTTACCTAAGAAATTATTTCTGATCTTATTTTTTCTATAGCCTCATTCCTCTGTTTTACACCTTCTACTGATATCACTCAGGAAATTCAGGTGTAGGTTCAGATTTCCTCTATCTTACTACACCCTGGACTTGCCAGGGGTGGGCTGCATCTTGCTTCTGTGTCTTGTCATCTTCTTTTTAAAAAAAGAATTGTTTTCTGTTTTGATGCTTGCAAATTGCTTATGGTAACCAGCTTTATCACAAGTAGTGACGTTTCCCTAGAAAAATGACTGTTCTTTAGAAACGTCTTCTAAGTATAGCTAGCTTTTGACCTTTCAGTCTGTCCCAAGATCCTATCTTCCCAATTTTTTATGGATGAGAATTTGCTGCCCTTTCGGCCCGCTACCCGGTCCCTTTGGTACTGGACTACAGTAATAAATACGGCCCCAGACAATCAGTGTTCTCATACAAGGAAGAATAAAAGCTTAGCCAAAATCTATGCTGCACCAACTCTACTCGTTCAGCTCCACAAGACTTGTAGGCTGATCTTGGATTCCAGCTGTAAGGGCTTGGGTCTGAGTCTTCAGACAGCAGTTCTCTGCATGTCCGCCAGAGGCCCACTCAAGTCTCCTTATGCTGTACGTCTCCACAGCTGCTGATCATCCAGTTGCTGTACACTTTGAATATTAGGTCCCCTGAGACAAAGACAGCCCCAGACTACTCCAAGACCCCAGTTCAGCTGGAACCTCCCATTGCTTGCACAGCCTCATCTGTTCCACCCCCTTGGCACATCTCTCTCATCTTTCATGCCACTGCTAACAGGGGATATGTTAATTATTAAAGAGGTTTTAAAAATATTTTGCCTGTAGCAGTTCATGATGCAATATTAGCATAATAAATAAAAAATCATAGTAAAAATTCTGCTAATTTTAACCTGTACTTCCTAAATTCATCTGGATATTAATTCATTAATATAAATATTAATGATAATGTACATTAATGTACTAACAAGCTGATTTGTGAAATAACATCAATAATTTCTTAAGAAAAAGTTTGGTTCAAAATTCTGCTTTATTTTTAATCTCAATGATAAATATTATAATAATGAACACAAAAGTGGAATTATACTGCTAACAAGCAGGAACATCAAATATTGGCAGCTATAAAAATGTTGTTATTTTGAAAACAACCACAAAACCAATCAGAAATGGACATGATACTATCTGTTCTTATTCTAAGATAGTATATTCATCCTTTCCTGAAACAGAGAAAGCTGGACTGTCATACAGATAATGAAAGGCCAGATTATTGATGTAAATGGAAAGCATATAACATGTTTTACACATAACGACGCATCACAGAACAGAAGTATAAATGTTTGTCACAAGAAACAACCAAAAAATCCTTGAAGTTAGTAAGGGATTCTGAGTCTAGACCTTGACAGGGTGACATAAAGAAAAAGTGCTCTAACTAAACTGATTTAAATGGTCCACTTTAAAGTAAGCAAATTACCTTTTCATTATTTATCAGTACAGCACAAGGGTACAACCACACATATAAAGATCATAAGTGGCTATGAATCACAATTTTAGATAAGTCAGAAGGAACAAAGCACTTTAGTTTCAGTTGAATCTTTTCTATGTCCTATCTTGAAGACTCATACTTAGACAGTTAGACTCTATCTTTGGCACCAATATATTTCTCTTTGAATGTTATCTCAGTTTCTTTCTTTCTATGCTGACTTACAGTTGACATTTTAAACCAGATAACAGCAGTTGTTGGTGGCGTAGGATGGTTTCTCTTTTACACAAGCTGCAGAAACACAGATTGGTATCAATGTTCAATTGTCTTTGAAACAGAGGTGAGGAAGAGAAAGAAAACTCCCATCCCTTTTCTTAATGCAACCAAAAGGGAGCTGATAAATAAAACCTTCCTTTTGCTCTTTCCTCTCCAGAGACAACTATCCATTTAGGAAAGATAACAGGAAAATAGACCAAAACATCATCAAGAAAGAAATCAAATCCAGGGCAACAAAACAAGCCTTTCCCAAATGACACTATTAGTATGATTTTTGTCAATATTTTGATGTCTGAAAATGAATGGAACTTGTTTTATTAGCCTTATTAATATTTTAAATTATGTCACCTTTTAGCTCAATAGTTAACTGTAATAGCGTATAGACTGAGCAGGATGTGAATGGTAAAAGTGAGCTCAAACCAGTGATGTCTAACTCCACACGGCATGTTCTGAGCACTGCCCTCATCCAAGATGGTCAGCAGTGGTCAAATTCTTCAAGGCACATATCATACCAAACTACTGAAAATCACAAATTACAGGACACAAGCTGATTTCACTTCAGTAATTTAAATGGTCTTTTCATTTTTGTCCCATCTGAAAGATTTGTTTTTTAATATTTTGGTAAAACAATTACATTGAGTTGTTAGGTTTTCTTTGTTTGGGATGTGTGCGTGCATGCATGCGTGAGTGCCTATGTGTGTTTTCCTAATCCTGAGGATAGAACCCAGGGCCTCTTCAAGATTTCTTGGCAAGTCTGCTGCCACAGAGCTACAGTTACAGTTATTCTGTTTTTTTTTTTTTTCAGAAAGGGTCTCCCTAAATAGCCTCAGATGGCTTTGAGATTACAATTCTCCTGTCTCAGGCTCCTGAGTGGCTGAGATTACAGATGCCTTAGTTACTTTTCTCTCACTGATGAGAAAATATCTGACACCCAAAGTTAAAGGTGGAAAGGCTTAAGTACCTCACTGTTTGTAGAGGTTTCAGTCCATAGTGGGCTGGCTCCACAGCAAGATGGAATGGCAGAGGGGCAACAGTTCAGGGCACTGGAAGACAGCAAAAGCAACAAAAGCAAAAGGGAGGTGCCAGGCCCTTTTTCTCCCTTATAATGTATGCAGGCTACCTGCCCTGGGGCGAGGGACTCAAACCCCTGATCCCAGCACTACACAGCGAACCAGTCACAAACTCTAGATTCAGTCATCTTTGAAAAGCCCCATGTCCACATGAGGCTTTGGGGGAACAACTAGACACCATAACCACCATAATAACACACATGTCCTACCATACCTAGCTACATTGGAAAATTCAACAGCAAATTATTATTTTAGGAAAAATACAACCTGAAAAGAATCACTGAAGTTTTCAAGTGTCTGAGACCTACTGGTGGTATTACTGCAGCACTGCTGTACTATTCATGTTCTTGAAGACAACTTAGTAGAAACTAGTTATAGTAGTGTAAAAACAAAAACAAAAACCTCTTTATGTGAAACATCATTTTCTTCTGCATATGAAGAAATTCTCCCCCACTGCTTTGCTAATGGTTCCTTTATCTTTTTCAGAGAAATTCTCTCCTCTTCGATTTGATTGCATGTAAGTCTTAATGCGATTGCTAAAGTCTCACCCTCTCTTGATCTACCTTGATCATGTGACTCAGGCATGGCCTTTTGACATTCCCATATATATCCCAAAGTGAATTCTGAGCTACCACAGCAAAGGGATACAAAACTGTAGTAGATGTTTATGCTGATAATGGACTGTGGGTGAGATTATCTATTCTTTTCTTTTGCTCTCAGTCAGTGTCACTCTTGTCATTTGTGCATTCAAATCAAGCCAAAAAAAACAAAAAACAAAAACAGGACTCAGTTTTTACAAGGTTTTTTGATTTGGTGTGATGTTCTGCTGTCACCACTGTGAAATTCTTAAGCATTTCTGAACAAGGTATTTTGCAGTTTGATTTTGCAAGGAAATCTTCCATTGCATCGCTGATTCAAATTCTAGCTCAGTTGTCTAAGTGTAATGTTATTTCTGTACAAGTTGAGCAGTTTTGGTTTTACCTTATTATTGTGACCTACTGCATATCCTTCTAATAAACATCTTTTGTATTTTCTTTTTCCTTTTTTAATGATGGGAGCTAACACAGGTTTCTGAGATTTGTATCGAAGAATTCAATATTATGCTTCAGAGCAGTCTAATACTAAAGTACAAAACAGAACATAAGGTTTTTTGAGTGCCCTCATCCTCTCTGGTGCATTCCTATCATAACCTTTTCTTTAATCTTCAGGTTTGCTT
>PVJX010034068.1:0-19196 GCA_004027295.1 Dolichotis patagonum
ACTTCAAGTGGTCATCTAAGTTTGTGAAAAAGAATTCTGATTATAAGAGAAGTACGGTTAGCCATCTGTATCTGTGGTTTTTGCATATGGTGGTTCAACCAATCATGGATCAAAAATATTCAGAAAAAAATTGTATCTCTACTAAACAAAAATTTTTGTGAATATCTATAAACAATATGACACTATGTCTTATTTCTATTGTACTTGGTATAAGCAATCTAGAGGTGATTTAAGAATATGGAGAGCATTTGTAGATTATATGCAAATATTATGCCATTTTATATAAAGGACTTCAACATTCACAGATTTTAGTTTCTAAGGGATCCTGGAACCAGTACTCCACTGACTCCCAGGGAGAATGGTATAAAGTATCTGAAATAAATTTTTCTCTCCTGTTGGCACAATTTTTGTAAATATTTGTTTGCGTAAGCTGAAACTTAATTAGACTCTGTTACTATAATCAGTAGTAACAAATTCCTAAAGTCCCTAGAAGTGGCTATCACAACAATAAAAAACTAATTAAAATAAGCAGATATATCATCATTATATCATTGAGTAATTACAGTTAATATGATCTTGTAAATTTGATCACTGATGTAATCTGACCAAAAAAATTCTTGTTTGGCTTTACTTATCTGGAAAACTGGAAAATCACTTTAAATTTTTACATAACCCTATATAGATTCTTTTTAAGGTTTTTAGGTCTTGCTATATAGTTTAGGTTGGTCCTGAACTCTGCACTGTGTAACTCAGACTGGCCTGGAACTCACAACAATCCTACTGCCTCAGCCTCCCAAGTGCTGGGATTACAAATGTGTGCTACCATGTGTAGCTTGATCACTAGCTTTTGTGATCAATCATAGTTTTGGTTTTGGTTTTACTTTCAATAATATGATGAAAAATTATTTAAAATTAAAACAAAAATTACTTCAAAGAGTAGTGGACTTTTCCCCCCTAACTCTGTGGTCTCATCTAAATAGCATAATGTATGCTTTTCTGTGCCTACATTGTGTTATAACAAGTCATACAGAGTACATTTGGCTTCATTAACATTGCATATTTCTAATTAATTATTAAAACTTCAATATAATTTTCTATCGATATTCCAAAACAATTCAAACTGTGTATCTATGATTAATGTTATTTGTATAATTCTCCAACAGCTAAATGTACTTTGTTCTCAGAAATAATCACATATAACTAGTATAATAAAACTTTGGATGGTGCTCATTTTCTGTAACACTAAGGCATTTCATTAGAGAATGGAATCAAGGAAATAATTTTTATCACATGGGGTAGAAATAAAATTCCCATGGTACAGCTGTGCATGGTGGTACATGCCTGTAATCCCAGCACTCGGGAAGCTGAGGCAGGAGGATTGCTGTGAGTTCAAGACCAGCCTAGGCTACAGAGTGAGCTCAAGGCCAGCCTCAACTGCATAGTGAGACCCTGTCTCAAAAAGACAAAAAAACCAAAAAACAAAAAACCCAATTCACATGGTAATTGAGAGTCACCTTTAATAGACTTGCAGGGAAATGAGGCAATTATTAGAGGTTTAAGGTTTTAAAATATCTTATTACAACCTAGCATAAACCATTGCTTTCTGAAAGCTAACCCTGAAAGAAATATGTGTTATAAATTAAATATTTGGGAAAATAGCTAAAAATTCAGCATAAGGTCTCCACTCCAGGGGGCCTGGGTCTTTACAACTTCCTAGTGTTTTACGGTGGGCTCCCTGCTGGTTGTGTCCACAGGAAGGGCTAGAGGTGGCCCCCGTGTGGGGGAGACGTGTTTCTTCTTCCTGTGCTGTCCTTGCTGTGAGCATCGCCCCAGCAGTGCTTTAACAGTAGGTGATTATGGCGGCAGAGTTGTATCGAGTTTGTAATTTTTCTAATCCAGGAATTACACTCTATTCATTCCCCAAGAGCCACCGGCAGCAGTCAGTTCCCAGAAGTCGGGGTTGCAGTACCGGGCTGCGGCTCTGTGCAGTCACGTGCGGTCAAGCTGTAGCCCGCTCCGGGGCTTGGTTTCAGTTGCATGAAGACCTCTCCTCCAAGTTTCTCGTTAGTCCTCAAAAGTGAGACTTTCTGCTCCCCATTGTTCCTTTGTCTGTGGTTGTTTAGTGTTTTTATTTCTCAGTGCTTCAAAATGTCATGATTTTTTACATTTAGTTATCTATCTTTTATAGTAAATTTTTGGTGTTACATGACTTTTGTTTTAGGTCGATACAGTCATATTAGGAGGAAAGTGAGCAAAGCAACAACTATGAATATCAGTCAAATAATAGGATTAGAACTTTTTTATGTGGAGACCTTATTTATTTAGAAGCCAAATTGGCAAAATTTATAATATTTGATGTAGAAGGTCATGTGAAAGTATTCTAAAAATTGTCTGAATTCAATGGCTTTTCTGTATTCTTATAATGCGTGTTTTTTTTTTTGTATATTGATAAATACTTAATTCTGCTACAGAAGGTGAAAGGGAAGTGAATGGGTCCAATACATGAGTGCTAAGCTATTAGCTTCTGAGTTATGAACAAAACTCATAGCATGTGTTAAAGATAGGACATACTTCAACAAGTAGCTCTAGACACATGAACAGAACTCATAAGATACGTTAAAAAGCAGAAAAAGTTAGTTTGACCTTTCAGATATGTTGTGTGATATATAGGGTGAAACAAGCAAACAATATCTATTTAGAGATAGAAAAAATGAACGTGGCCAAATCATGAAGTACAGATTAAGTCACCTTTAGACTGACCATTAAATCGTCTCTAAGTTATCTACCCACCTGGATCCATCCTGGCCTTCTTGGTGCTCCGATGAAGCACAAATAAAAATAACAGCTGTTCGGTTGGGCAATTGGCAAATTAAAAGCCGGGAGCACTTAATTCTGTGTTTCAAAGGAGGAAGTGAATGCCATTGACCACAGGCACTTCCTGCTCATTTTTAGCTTTGCTTTGTGACTGCAACAGTACTGGGAAGGTTGATGAGGATACAGGAACAAAGGCGGAGAGAGGGAGAGAGAGAAGGAGAGAAAGGGAGAGAAAGGAAGTGAGAAAGAGGAGAGGGGCAGGGGGAGGAGAGGAGAGAGACAGAGAGAGAGGGAGAGAGAGAGAGAAACATTGTGTCAACCAAAACTCAGAGAAGGCAGTTCTAATCTCCTGTACTCTAGTGTCTCACTGTGTGTTCTGAATTGATTTAATAAACCCTGTGACTTGGGCATCTTGTGTCTGTGAGTCTTTCTATTTAGAGGCCTCTGTGACAGCTTCCTTGAGAGCAATTTAGGAGATTATCATTGCATCAGAGTAATTTTATCAGAATATACCTCATTTTTTTTGGAACTATGATAGACTGTTATGAAAATTATACTCTTGGTAAGTATGTGACATATCAGAATTCCTGAAGTAAATAAGCAGATAAGACTACATTAATCCTAATTAGCAGACAGCAAATCCACGGCACCAACAAATACAAAATGTTTCCGTAAATCTAGGTCAGAAACTAAGTGACGTGTTAAGATGTTACTTTATTGAAAAATTAAAAGTAGTACAAATGAAACCATGCACAATACACTTCAATGTAGATAATAATTGATTTTTAGAAGTAAATTTCTCCACAAATTAAAGAATCAGTTTAATACAACTCTGTTCAAACTCTATTTGAATAATATTGGTAATAATGTAGTGGGAAACAATATTTTGACATTATAATTAATAAGAACAGTGGATAATAAATTTAGATAATAAAATATGAGAAGACGGTCAACTATTTAATAGAAAAATATATGTATATGTGTGTGTGTGTGTGTGTGTGTGTGTATCTACACAAGGGTACATCAGTTCACAAATGCTTTTGTCTGCAAACAATGTGGTTCACAAACAGAAAGTGTTTGGCAGTTCATTTTTGTTTGCAAACTGCATTGGGTGATAAATATGACTGTGGCCATCTTTACCCCATAAACACAAATGTGTCCTTCTTTTCCCGAACTGGGGACTGAATTAAGTTTGTGAGTGGAGATAGTAGGGGAGGACATTATACATTTCAAGGAAATTATGAATTAAGTTTATAAAATTTCAAAAAATCTATGTAAAACATCTTTTAATAACTGAATCACAGTGATAAAGTAGAGAAGATGTATGGTGACTTGTGTCTAGATATCCCCCCAAAACCTGACGTGGTCATAGGTGAGGAGTCTTACAGATGGCTGGATTAGGGCGTGTGGTGCTGGGATTCAGGATGTGGTGCTGGCAATAAGGGTGTTGTGATGGGATTCAGGGTGCCCCACTGGGTGTGAGTGGCCCCACACAAAGGTAAGTGGAAGTAGCCTGGACAGAATATAAAGGGAGGGAATGAAACTGCTATGTCACTGCTTTCTGTCTTCTGTGTCCCCCACCATTATCCCTTTCTTCTCTGTGACGCTCCTCCGTCATGCTTCCCTGCTCCATAGACAGCTACAGACTGAAATCTCTATTAACTGTGAGCTAAATACACTTTTGCTCCTTTAACTGCTGTATGTCTGGTATTTTGTCTCAGCAATAGGAAAAACTTACTAAGACAAGAGGTGTGCTAGAAATACAATGAAAAGGGTTTAATGTGCTAATATAGTTGTCATATTTGATAAATAAATTAGCAGAGAAAATAAAGGAACTTCATATAAAAAATAAAATTTACAACAGTAACACTTGTCAGTTTTCAAAAATATTTCTCAAATAGAAGATAGCATTTTTCATCCATAAATTTTGCAATTTTTCTTTGCATTATGACACCATTGAAAAGAAAGTATCAAAATGTACATTCATTGTTAGTAAATAATACCTTTGAAATAATGCTTTAGGGAATAAAACAGTGTGCCAAGAGACTTTAAAGTAGGTCTCACATGCTTTTAAACAATTTTATAGATATCCAATTTATGTTTGAAGATTTCACACTTTTGAAATGTAAAATTCAGTGTCTTTTAGTAAACTAAAAGTTTTGTAACATCTACCACCACCTAATTCTGTAACATTGTCTTCACCTCAAAAGAAACCTTTTTCAGTTCCTCCCAACTCCTGTAGCTTTTGCTGTGCCCCAATCTACTTTATGTCTCTGTGGGTTTGCCTGTTTGGGGACGTTTCATAGCACTGACATCTTACAATGTATTATCTTTGTAGCTGACTTCTTTCACTTAGGTTGACTGCATTTTGTGAGCACCTACCAGTACTTTATTGCTTTTCATTGTTGAGTAGCATTCCACTGTATACAAAAGCCCTGTTTTATTTATCCATTTATCAGTTATATCCATTTTTTGGTTGTTTTGAATGATGATCTTATTAACAATTACATGCAAATTTTTGCATGAAAAATCTGTCTCAAATCTCTTGGGGGATATATCCAGCAGTGACATTTCTGGGTCATTAGGAGAGGCAGGGAAGGGAAGGAAAGAGGGAGTAAAAGACTGATGTTAAGGAATTGGCTCATACACTCACAGAGGCAGCAAATTCCAAATTCTATAGGAGAAGCTGGCAGCAGTTTATGTCCAAAAGCAGTGTAGACACAGAATTCCTTCTTCCTGGGGAACCTCAGACTTTTTCTTTTAAAACCTTCAACTGATCTCACTAAAGCCCCTCATATTGTAAAGGTTAACTCACTGTACTCAAAATCAACTGTTTAAATCACAATCTTATTGAAAAAATACATTCCCAATGACATTTAGACTGGTGTTTGATCAGGTATCTAGGTACCGTGACCTTCCTAAGTTGGTGCATAAAACTGACAATAAAATATTTTAAAATCAGTGATTTTCACTGAGGTCTAATTCATATGCTATAAAATTCATAATTTTAAAATGTAGAGTATGCTAGCATTTAGCACACTCTCAAGGTTATGCAACCATCACCATGATTTAATTCCACAGCATGTTTGTTCTGAAAAGAAAACCCATACTTTCAGCAGCCACTCCCCTTACCCTGCTTTCCCCTTAATCCTTTCAGTTCCTGATAACTAGTGGTCTGTTTTATGTCTTCATGGATTTGCTTATTATGGACATTTCATATCAAATGGCATCATAAGAACATGGTGTTATATATCTGGCTTTTTTCAGTCGGTAAAATATTTTCAAGATGCACCCATGAGATAGAAGAAGTTAGTCATTCTCTTCCTGGTTTGACAGTATTTCATTTTGAATGTACCATATTTAAATGATTCATTGAGTTGATGGACATTGGCATCATTCCATTTATGAGTTATTACAGATAATACTGTTATGAATATCTGGGTACTCTCTTTTTTGTGTGAACATGTTTTCAATTCTTTTGGTTCCATGCCTAGGAGTGAAATTTCTGAGCCATAGAGCAGTAAATCATATGTATCATTTAAAAAATTTTTTGTTTGTTTGTGTGTGTGTGGTATTAAAGATGGAATCCAGAGGCGCCTACATACCAGACAAGCACTCTACCACTAAGTTACATCCCTAGTTCTTTTTAAAACATTTCATTTTGACACAGGATTTTGCTTAATTGCCCAGGGTGGCATCAAATTTTAGATTCCTGCCTCAGCCTCCTGAGTAACTGGAAATAAAAGCATGTTATAATTAACTAGTTGAGAAACCACCAAACTATTTTCCAAAGCAATGACACCATTTCATCTTCTTGCCAGCAAAAGATGAGATTTTTCAAGATTTCCTCTTGCCAAGAGCTGATATTTTTCTTTTCTTTTCTTTTTTATTACAGCCATCATATTGGGTGTGAAACAAAGCCTCACTGTGGCTTTTGTGTGTTTTGTGATGCTGGGGACCAAACTCAGTTTGCAGATGTTGAACAAATGCTCTAACAATAAGCTAAATCGCTGGCCTCAATGCGATTTTGATTTGTATTTACCTAAATACTAGTGCTGTGTGTTTTTCCATGTGTTTAGTAAGCATTTGTGTATCTTCCTTTGGGAAGTGTCTGTTCAAATATGTTGGCATTTTTTTTTTTTTTTTCAGTGAGATTCCTTATCTCTCTTTTGCTAAATCGTAAGAGTTTTTTTATTCTGGACACTAGATCCTTATTTAATTTGCAAATATTTTCTCTCATTTTATAAGTTGCTTTTCAGTTTTTGATGGTGTCCTATGATGCACACAAGTTTTAAATTTTGATTGATAGTCCACTTTTTCCTTTAAATCTCCGCACATTTGGTATCACAGCTTTAAAACTGCTGCATAGAAAGCATCACCTAATACAAGGCCACAGAGACATGTGCCTATGTTGTCTTCTAAGAGTTTAATAGTTTCACATTCTTATATTTAGGTTTTGATTCTTATTCAGGTAATTTTTGTATAAGCAGTGCTCAGTTAATGACCGAGTTTAGTTCTTGCAACTCAGTCATTAATTGAGTTGGTCACTACATGAGGGATTGCATGAGAGAAGTATATACATTACAATATTCATAATAAAGAAATAGTCAAAGGAAACTCCAACTTGATGACTTTGCTTTTATTTGCATAAGTCTTACACGCAATGCTGCAATGAGTAACAGAACATAAACCTATATTACTGTGCAGTACAATCATCAAAACCTATAGTATTGTATAAAAAAGCTGTACTGTATCAAAAATTATACTGAGGTTCTATAGACAAGATATACAGAACTGTTATAAAAAAAAAGGTGGCAAGTCTGGTTGGCAGATTATACGTCCAAACAATGTGGCTTGTTGGTAAGTCAGAGTAGTCATTAGCCAGCTAGGTCATTAAAAGAGGAATATCTATGTATGGTATGAGGTAGTGAGCTAACTTTATTCTTTGTATACAGATATCCAGTTGTCTCAATATTATTTATTAAAGAGTAAATTTTTTCCCTATTGAAAGTCTTGGACACTGTCAAAGATCAATTAAAACTGGACTTAGGGGTTCATTTATGATTCTTAACATTATCCCATTAATCGATTTTGGTCTTCTCATGCCAGCACCACACTGCTGTCTTGATTACTATAGTATTGCAGTAGATTTGAAATCAGAAAGAATGGATCCTCCAAATTTGTTCTTGTTTTTGAAGGTTCTTTGGAGTATTAAAATCACCTTGCATTTGATATGAACTTTTTTCTGTTTCTAAAGAAAAGGAAATGAAAATTCTGATAGGAATTGCATAGACTATGCAGACTAATTTGGAAATATTTCCATCTATATTATATTAAGTCTTCCAGTTCATGACAAAGTATGCCAAGATGTTATTAATTTAGGTCTTTTAAATTTTCTTTCAAGGAGTTTTTGTAATTTCAAGAGTGAAAATCTTACATTTATTTCAATATTTACTTTTTGATGATATTATAAGTCATAAGCAAGCAATGAAACATTATGCAACTATTAAAATGCTTTTTGTATGTTATATAGCATAAAATTGAAAATTTTTATTGAAAATAACATGTAACTTTGAGAGATAATTGTGCTTTAAAGTAAAAATTAAGAATATCAAATCATATGCATTGTAAAACAATGACTATATAAGAACAAATAAAGAAACTTGTATATAGAAGTTTTAAAAATAAAATGTGATTTTTCCCTTTTCTCTACCTTTTTGTAATTTCAAAAATGTCTTTAGTTTCAAGTATTACTTTTATAGTGAAAACTCCAAAAATATAACTTGCAAAAATCCAGTGATCTTGAATTTGGTGGTTAAAATAATCAGGTTGTACTGGTTATGATAAATTTTTTTGAGAACTGAGTTCATACTCACTTTATGAGGATAAAAGGAAAGTTGCTATATTTGATGCCAAATTTGACACCATTCACATAATTTGTTTGCAACTTCTAGTGTAGACTATCTAGCATTCATTTCATATGATTTTTATGTGCAAAGGATACCTCTCATCTACTTATAAGATTTTTTTTCTTAATTGAGTCACAATCTATGAAACAAAAGCAAACTTTTACCTCTGTCCAACTATCTTGGTGGAAAGACCTCCAAATAATACAGGAAATGATATAGGAAAACGAAACTCTCAGCCTGCTAGATGTTCTCTAAAATCAAAGAATGAATTCTAGGAACAATGGTGGTTAAAAGTAGGAAGAATTATTGAGAGAAAGAAAGCTTTCTGTCTGAGAGGGGCAGAGGGGACCCAGAAAGTGGGTTGCCTCAAGATTTGTTTCCCCATTGAAAATAAGAACTAAGTTCTTAGTTCCTTTTTTATTCTCTGTTAAACTTAATTCATGCTAGAGTATTCTAGATTTTTTTTTTTTTGAGACAGGGTCTTGCTATGTAGTTCAGGCTGGCCTCAAACTCATAACAATCTTTCTGCCTCAGCTTTTCAAGTGCTGGAATTACAAGTGCATGCCACCACCCTCAGTTTACTTTAGATACTCTTTACTTAGCTCAATGGTATATGATTTAAAAAATATTATCAGCAGAAATCTGTACATTTGATGTTACAAGAAAGGGTTTTTATTTTTTTAATGAGATAAGCAATCCAAAGTCTGCCCGCAGCATACAGGTGCCTGCCAGGACAGACTTACTACTGTGTTTCATCTCCCTTACTGTTCATTTCATGAATGCAAAATAGAACAAATGAACATCTCTTTAATTTGGGTCCATATCACTGGAAAGAAGCAGATCACTGTCATACTAGGACAGTGAGATATTTCTGTAATATTCTTCATTTGAAGAAGACATCTCTGTCCATAACTGGGCCCTTTGAGCTGAGACTTTGGAGACTCGCTCTTGCTGCTTCTAACCCAGGGAATGCCATTGCGTCCTGGCTGATTGGAATAGGCTCTGCTGCGGACTACTGCTTCATGCTGCAAGACTATGCCCCACAATTTACTTAGTTGATCATTCTAATCTACTAATTTAACTAACACTTCTGAGCATTGTGCCACCTGGCTTAATATTTTGAGATTTAGTAGGAGAGTGTACAGTTTTCCTGGCATAGTGCCTTCATTTACTGAAGCATTATGGCACCTTCAGATCTGATTTAACTATCCAGTTCTTTGGTATCGTAAAGTTTTCAGCCAAACCTATTGATGTGTGCTCATTAAGACCAGTTGTCTACAGAGCACCTGCTTTCCTGTAAAGGGATCTTATTACTAAAACATAGCTGGCTCTTGCCAAGAAAAGGGCATAAGTTTCTTTGGCTTGCTTGGTACTTTTTATCAAACTGCCTGTTTGGATTGTATTCACTATGTGCTGCCCAGCTTTCTTCTTTCTCCTTTTGTTCTGGGAAGTTCTTTCAGTGAATCGCTCTCCATTCCCCCTGGTGGCAGCCAGATCACGCTGTGTCCAGCCCTGCATCTAGATTATGCTGTGATATGAATACAATGGTTTTAGTTCCTGCCACAATCTCTGGGGAGTCATTTATTTCTAGAGACATCCAGAGTTACAGTCTGCAGCCCCCATCCCCGTCTGCAAATCCTCTAGCTTTACTCTGCTTCTATTCCTGGCACCTTCCTCTCCCTTCCTTGTTAAAGGGCTCTCCTCAGACTCACTAAAGGCAGGGCCAGCAGAGCCAGGGGTTGCAGCACAATCTGTCCCTTTGTCAGGGACAGTTTGTTCCAGCAATGCTCTTTTAAAAAAGGAAATACGCCCACAGGGGAAGTCACCCGAAACTCATAATCCCTTGTGAAAAGAAGCAGCAGAGCCTACTGTAACTAAATCTGTGATTTTGAGCTTAAAGCAGCAGTTCCTCAACTCTCACTTTCCAAAGGTGAAAATAAACTAGATTTGTTTATTTTCTGCAGGTTAATAGAATCCTTTGGGAATCCAATGAAAGCCATGGACTTATTCTCTAGAATAGTACTTGTATGTGTTCAGCAGTTGATGAACACTGTAGAGATCCATGTTTCTTGGATTAAAAGCAAAAAATAAACAAGCAAACAAAACCGTGAATGCAGTCTTTGAGTTCATTTTAAATCTTTAAATTCTGTGATCGCAACATTCATGATATGCTTCCCCACCTAATTTAGAATGTCCTCAGTACCTGTCTGTCCCTCAAACCCGATTGCTGTGAAGTCATCAAATGTTCATTTCTCCATTAGTTAATTGTAAGGGCTCATCTTACTGTACTGAGATACTATTCTACTATTAGCCATGTCTTTTCACCTTTAATCTTTCCCTTTTAAATTTTTTTTAATTTAGGTAAAATAAAGTTAAGCAGCTTAACCATTTTTAAGTGTATAGTTCAGTGGCATAATGTACATGCACCATCACCACCATCTATATCCAGAGTCCTTTTTATCTTGCAAAACTGAATCTCTATACTCATGCAACAACTCCATCCTATTTCTTGTTTCCCCAGCTCCTAGGTGTCACCATTCTGTTTTCTGTGTCTAAATTTGGCTACTCCAACTACCTCATATACAGTAAGTGGAAGCACAAAGTATTTTGTGATGTGTATATTTTATTTTACATGATGTCCTCAAGATTAGTTCACATTTGTATAACTGAGAATGTAACATAAACTTCTAAAAATTATCATTTTTTTTTCCTTTGGAGATTGGCTGTTCCTCTAGGGTTCCCCAGACTGACTATAAAAGGTCACCATCAAGTCTGAGGACAAGATGGATTCAATGCTCTCAGCCCTCTGTGCCAAAGTTTAGCTAAATATATGTTTAGATATTTCCTGGCTTTTCTTCTACTTCTATAAATTGGAGTGTTTTCTGTGTATCTAAAGGTGGGGAAGACTAGCCTTCTCCACCAATTTGACCAAACTGTAAAAAAATCATGTTTCCATTTTTGTAGATTTTTCATGTACTGGGTTGCAGATGGGCAAATGAACCAAGGAACACAGAAAAGCTGATTGCTAGATGTAAGCCCCAGCTGGTAATAATTGTAGTATGTAGCAAAATTTAATTTCTTTCTAAGGATAAATAATATCATATTATATGCATATACCACATTGTTTATCCATTCGTTTGTCAACCAACACTGGTGTTGATTGCATTTGATGGCTATTGTGAAAATAATCCTAAGAACAATATTGATTCAAGTCCTTGCTTCTAATCTTTTTGAGATACATATTCAGAGGTAGAATCGTTGAATTATATAGTCATTACATGCTTACTCTTTTTAGAAATTGCCCTAATGCTTTTTCATGGAGTCTGTACCATTTTACACTCCTTCCTATAGTTCCTAGGCCTTCCAGTTTCTTCCTCCTTGTCAGCATTGTTATTCTCAATCATTTGTTTTGATTGTGGAACCCTGAACGGTGTGGGATGGTATCGCATTGTGGTGCTGGAAAACCATGGTAAAGCATGCCTCTGTCAACCAAGCGCTCTACCAACCGAGCTACACCCCCAGCCCCGTAGGTTATTTCCCTCAGTACTGGGGATTCAGCCCAGGACCCTTGCACTGAGCTACACTGGTTATTTTTTATTTTGAGACTGCGTCTCTCTAAGGGAGTCTTTCACATGATTTTCCAAGGGAAGGTATGCGGGTCCTAGACAGGTAGGTACCTCAGTTGTCCAGTGCTTCAAAAAGTAACCTTGTCTGGAGCATAGGCTATGCACATCTTATCTTATTCACAAGGTTCTCCAGAAAGCCTCAGTCCCCGGATGAAAGAAGATGTAAGTGATTAAAGTTTCATGTTGATTAAAGTGATTTTTGACCGACTTTGTTGTGGTCAGAATTTCTGGGAAACACTCTTCTGATTCTCTCATGAGTTGGGACTAGGGAGGGCTCAGGAAGACAGGGTTTCTGTATTTTTAGCTGAGTTTAGTGTACAGTTAGTCTATAAAAGAGAGGTCTCAGTGAGTAGCTGTCTTAGTTACTTTTCTGGTTGCTAAGACAAAATACTCAACATCCAAAGTTAAAGGAGGAAACGTTTATTTTGGCTGACAGTTTTAGAGGTTTCTGTCTATAATCGGCAGGCTCCAAGGCACAGTGGCATGGTAGAGGGGCACTGCAGAGCAGGCAAGAGGCAGCAAGGCTGGGCAGCTGCAGCAGCAGCGAGCAACAAGCAACAAACAACGCCCCACTTTCCGTCCTTTATATCCTGTCCAGGCTACCGCCTTAGAGTTGGTAACACTCGTAACCAGGGTGGGACAGCCTTAATCCTGCCCAGAAATATGCCAAACCCATCAGTGGGCTAATTTAGCAATCACACATACGTAATCCTAGCATCACATGTTCTTGATCCAGCCACTGCTGAAAAAGCTGCACTTATGACCACACGAGGCTTTGTTGGGACCAGATACTAAACTAACATGTTTCTCTCCCCTAGGATGGGAATGTAGGGCTTTTTCCTCATGATGTGCAGGAACTGTTTGCTGCTTTTCTGGCTGTGGAGATGCAGGAAGCCTTTTGTTTTTCCTCCTGGCACAATAGACTTTTCTCTTTAATTGCACTCACTCTGAGGGTATACCTTGATGTCTGTGCATTTCTTGAGATTGGCACACTTCAGATATACATGGTGATCACATTCATCATAGGAAATTTGTACCTGTTCATGGTACATCTTGATTCTTCTTTTTTCCTCTGATCCACTTCTATCCTTTCAACTTCTCTTCCATTTGTTCCTTACAAAAGGTTTGTTTCCATTTTTCCTTGTATTCTCTTTTCCCCCCTCCCTTCTGTTTTCCCTCTCTTATCTCTTGTTCCTTTTTCAATTTGAACATCTTCCCATTTCATGATATTTATTATACATTTTGGTCCTTATTTACACTTTCAGTTTCTTACATAAGAGAAACAATGTGATATTTAAATGTGTGCCCAATCTACTTCATTTAAGTGTATGGCCTCCAGGTGCATTAATTTACTTATAAATGCCTCAAAGTTTATCCTTTATAGAAGAGTAGTAATTCGTTATATAAAAACACCACAGCAGCTTTATCCATTCATCCATTGATGTGCATTTGGGCTGATTCCAAGATTCAGCTATTATAAACTATACTTCTGTAAATATGGGTGTGCAAATATTACTGTGGTGTGATGTTTTTAATTCTTTCAGGAAGATACCAAGAAGAGGAATAGCGTGGTCAAATGAGATTTCTTGCTTTGGTTTTTAGAGAAACGTCCACACTGATTTCCACAGTGATTGCACCAGTTTATACTCCAACCAACAGTGAAGAAGGGTTCCTTTTCCTTGACATCACCACTAATATTCATTATTGGTTGATTTCTTGATAATAACCATTCTTTCTGGAATGAGATGGCATCTCAGTGTTGTTTTAATTTACAGCTCTCGAATGATCAGTGATGTCAAACATTTTTTCACATATTTTTATTTGCTGTTTTTACTTCTTCATCTAAGAAGTGAATCTTTTAAGTTTGGGAGACTCTGATTTTTTTTAGTTATTTATATATTCCAGGTAGCAGTTATTTGTCTGAGAAACAACTGGCAAAACTTTTTTCCCACTCTGTGTGTCATCTCTTCACTCAGTTGGTGGTTTTTTTTTTTTTTTTGGTGTGTAAAAGTTTTTTTTAATAAAAGCAGACCCCTTTTGTTGATTCTTTGTGATTTTTCCTTTGTGACTGGGGTTTGCCTACACTGATGTCTTCATGAGTTCTACCTATTTTATCTTCCAGGATATTCAGTGTTTCTGTTTCAATATTTAGATCTTTTACCCATTTTGATTTTTTTTGAATGCATGGTTATATATGTCTAGTTTAATCTTTGGAAAGCCACCTATTAAAGAGCCTTTCTTATGGTGAAGATGCTTGGCCCCTTCATTAATGATAAAGTGACTGAGTGTGTTCAGACCTCTTTTTCCATCTTCTGGCCTGTTCCATTGATCCTCAGTGTTCTCTCTCTCTCTCTCTCTCTCTCTCTCTCAATACCATTCTGTTTTCATCTCTGTAGCTTTATAGTGTAATTTCAAGTCAGGGACTGTGGTTCTACCTACCTTGTCTTTGTGGTCTGGAATTGTTTTTGCTACTGTGTTTCTTCTAGCTCTAAATAAATTTTAGGATTACTTTCTGTAATTCAATGATATATGTTGTCAGAATTTTGATTAGGATTGGATACAGATTAAGTCCATATAATAATTTTGAGAGTATGGCCATTTTCACTATATTGGTTCTTCCTACCTAAGAAAAAGTTTCATTTTTCCATTTTCTGATAGCATCTTCAATCTCCTTTTTCAGAGTACTAAAGTTTTCAGTGTAAAAGTCTTTTACTTCCTTCACTAGATCAATTACTAGGTATTTTTTTCTTTTTTTGGATGCTATTGTGAAAGGTATTGTTTCCCTAATTTCTCTTTCAGTGAGTTTGTTATTTGTGTACAAGGATGCTATTCATTTTTAAAGCATTGATACTGCATCAACCTACACTACCAAATTTGGTTATTAAACCTAGAAGTCTTTTGGAGGAGTTTTTGACATCTTCTACATAGAGTGTTGTGTCTCCTGCAAACCATGATAATTTAACTTCTTCCTTTCCTATCTTTATTGCTTTTATTTCTTTCTCTTGCCTACATGCTCTGGCAAATGTTTCCAGGACTATACTGAATAAGAGCAGTGACAGTGAACATCTTTGTCTTTTTCTTGATTTTACAGTGAAAGCTTTAGGGTGTGGGCCACTTAATATGATGTTGGCTGTTGGTTTGTCATAGATGACTTTTGTCAGATTGAGATAAAGATCCTCTATTCCACTTTTCTGTAGGATTTTTGTCATGAATGGGGGTTGGGCTTTTGTCAAATGTTTTCTCTGCATCTATTGAGATGATCATATGGTTATTGCCCTTGGATTTGTTCATATGGTACATTAAATTTATTGATTTGTGTATGCTGAACCATCCCTGAAACCCTAGGATGAATCCTGCTTGTCCTGGTGTATAATATTCTTGATAATTTCTGCCTTATGTTTGCCAGTGTCTTACTGAGAACTTTTACATCTATATTTAGGGAGATTGGTCTATGATTTTGTTTTTTGGTTGGGTGTTTCTCTGATTTTGGTATTAAGGTAATCCCTGCTTCCAGGAATGAGTTTGGGAGTATTTCTTCTCTTCCAATTTAATTAAAGAGTTTGAGGAGTAATTGCATTGGATCTTTACATTTCATGTGGAGTTTACCAGTGAATCCATTTTCCCTGGGCATTTATTCATTGGTAGGTTTTTAATTATATGTTCAAATTCATTGATAAATATTGAGTTATTTGGAATCTATATATCTTCTCAATTTAGCTTTGGTAATTTGTATGTATGTAGGAATCCATTAATTTTGTCTGTTTACTGTCTAATTAGAATACAAGTTATCAGAGTATTTTATTTTTCATGCCCATTAACATTTATTTTATATAATATTTATATAATATATAATTATTTTATATAATAGGGTGAGCCTATATATATATATATATATATATATATATTTATGATTATCTATTCCTTTTGGAGTTTTCCTGAAGTATGTAGTGACCTCTGTCTCTTTTAATCAGTCTTGGCTTAAAATCTACTTTGTCTATAAATCAAATAAGAACCTCTGCTTTTTTCCAGGTTCTTGTCACATTAAGTATTGTTTTTCTACAATTTGACTTTCAGCCTATGTGTTGGGAGCTGTTGAAAGTGCAAATTGAAACCAGGGCATGGCTGACCTGAGAATAAGGAGATGCCTCAAAGGGCAAGATAAGGTCACAGCTGAGGACACCTGGCCTCAACTCCAGTTAAATAAATGAAAACTGTAGCTGTAGGCATTTCATTCCTGTAGTGAAATGCAACATGGAGATCTTCTCCTAAGATATTTGTCCTAAATTAACATAATCTGTTACTTGGAAAAGTCCTTGAACCACTCCCAAAGTCTGTTCAGTTTCCTTTGCTTTCCACTGTAAATACACTAAATAAATACAGGCTGCCTGGAGACATTCCTTGTATTACTCCCGAACTCTGTAGAAGGTTTTGATCCTCCTGGAGCCCGAAAATCATACTTGTCTCATTTATTTAACTCTTTGCCTTTATACCCACTTGGCAGATTGAGGATCTAGGCCAAGTTCCCAATACCTATGAATTCCTTTTTTGTGTTAAATGTGTTTCTTGTATGCAGCATATTGTTGGATCTTGTTTCTTGCTCCATTCTGCCAGTCTGTTTCTCTTGATTGGTGAATTGAGAAGATTTATATTGATATTGGCTTATTCTTGTTATTCATATTATTTTCCCATTGTTGGTTCTCTCTCTTTCCCCTCTATTTAATTGCTTGTCTTGCTTGGATTCTTTCTATTGGTGTTAATGGAATTGTCACCTTCTTTAACTCTTTCTAGAATATCTTTCAGAACCCTTTGAGTGCTGGTCATGAATTTATTCAGCAAATGGTCTTTTTCATGGCTATATCTTATCTCTCCTTTGGTTTTGAAAGACTGTTTTGCAGGGCGCACCAATCTGGGTTGTGGTTTGTTTTCTTTCAGGACTTAAAATACTTTACTCCGAGCTTTCCTTGACTTAAGAGTTTGTATTTGGAAGTCTGCTGTGATTCTGATGGACTTTACTTTATAGATGATTTTTTTCTTTTCTCTAACAGCTTTTAATTTTCTGTTCTTGTTCTGAATTTATGGAATCTTGACTATTATATACTATGATTTACTATTTTTGGTTATGACTAATCAGAGTACTATATTTCTCACTTAACTGCATGTCAAATTCTTTTTCTATGCTTGTGAAGTTTTCTGCCATAATTTCTGTGCACAGTCTAAAGTAGTACAATTAGCAATGCCAACATCATCAAACATGATTAACTGTTAACTGTGGTAACTAGAAACTGATTAACTGTGGTATGTATTAGTTTGGTACCATTAACCGTAGGAGTACAATCTATAGTTACATATCAAAATCCAACACAAACCATGACTTTGTCTGACGTGAATTTTCCTTTAGCAGAATGACTTTACCCAGAGGTGGGCGTGGTTAAAATTGATAAGGGGGAAAATAGAGAAATAAATGAAGAGAAACATACTAAAAGCAAACCTGAAGGACAAGGGAAGATTACTCAAGCTTTGAGAAACTGGAGTAGAGGATGGGAGACAAACAATGAGGGCAAAAGTTAAAGAGATTCAAAGTGAAACAGAGAAACTATTGATAATGTTCACTCACATTAAAAAAAAAGATGAGAGGAGAAAAAAACTGACAAGTAAACAAATAATACAAAACAGCAATAAAAATATAAACCCAAACAATAAAAAAAGATGATATTTTTCTGACAACATGCCTGAAGCTATTCTCTGGTGCTATTGGTTCTGTTGTGGTGTCTAAGTTAGAGCTGAAATCTGTGCTCCAAGGACTCAGCTCTTTCAGCTCCATAAGATTTGCAGAGCAATCTTGTCCTCCGTTCTGGGCCTGGGACTTGAGTCTTCAGCCAACATCTCTCTAGATATCCCTCAGAGGCCTGCTCAAGTTTCCTTACCCTGTATGTCTTCAAGACTATCCCTACCCAATTGCAGTGCACTTTGGATACTTGTGATATATGGGAAGAAACTTCCAACCTACTTGATGTCTGGTACAAGTTTGTGTTCCCTAAAATCGAAGAAAGAAAGCTTCTGAGAGAGGGACAGAGAGAGAGAGAGAGAGAGAGAGAGAGAGAGAGAGAGAGGGTCCTGAGTGGTTTGCCGAGAATGCTGCCTTTTCCAGGAATTTTTACAGAGCAAAACTATGAGGTGAGGGTGGTGCAAGGTGGATAAAAATGGGAGCTCATGCTTGAGTTGGGACACAATTATGGTTAACCAATACGATTATAATTGCTCAGGTAAAATTGATTAAATCGGCCTTTACCTGTAGGAGGTTGAATTAGTGGCTTCTTCAGGCTTCCTTGAGGTGATTGATACCTATTTAGAACATTAACCCATGATGTTTATCCTTAGGATGTGGTTCCATTTATTTTGTCTTTTGTCTTGAGATCTGGCTGAGGAAGGGAGCTGTCTGTCTCTTCCAATGCTACAGGATATCTAGTCTTCTGGACTAGCTCCTTTGAGGGCCTAGTGACTGCCTCTTGTAATATTTCTATCTAACTCAGAAACCTATAATACTAGGAAACCTGAGACAAGACGGCTCCAAGCTCCTTGTTCAGTTGGCCCCTCCTACCCCTTGCACAGCCTCTGCTGTTCCAGTTCACTGGTGCACCTCAATCGCACCACTGGGAGTGGGTCAGGGTGTGTGTGTGGGGGAGGGTGCTGCAGTCAGACTCCCTAGCTTCTGCCATCGTTTCCAGGTAGCTGCTCCAGTGTGTAGCATCTGCTGCTCTGTCCGCTGGTATGGTCCTCCCTGGAGGACTGTGTATGTGTGCTGCTGAAGCCAGCTCTCCCTGGAGGGCTCTGGGCTTGCTCACTCTTT
>PVJX010034069.1:0-19218 GCA_004027295.1 Dolichotis patagonum
CTAAATTTAGTTTCTGGAAAAGCCAAGAATCATTTATTTGGACCTAGTGTTGCTAAGCCAACACTGTCCTATCAATTTTGAATCAAAATTATAATGACTGCAATATTTAAACAGCTTCTAAAGAAAACCTTGGGTAACATAAGTACCATTCAGAGCATATATAGCCCCCAAACTTATTTCTGTTTAAAGAATACACTTTAGACTTATTTTTTAAACATTTTGTCTAGTCTAGTTTATACATATTTCCTCCTCTTTATGAGTTTCCTTAAATCTTTCCAGTTACATTAGCTTTTACTTCTACCTTTCTGTACCCTAATTTACAGTATCTTTCATAAGCCTATTTTAGCCTGCTGTTTGTAACTTTGACCTGCTTTAGCACTCTCCTTAGAAAGTACTTTATTTAGCATGCAGTCCCAGAGGACAAGCATGTGAAAGTGAGAAGGTGGGAAGGAGAAGAGAAAAATCTCACACCGGGTTCTGAGCAGTCTTGCAACCAGCTGATTTCCTGGGTTCACATGACACTTCAGAGCCAGCACGGGAAACCACGGGAAAGGAGAGAAGGACAAATTTACCCGCATGCTCCTGGCCACCCTCCAGCAGCAGCCACTCCCAGGAGCCTTCGTACCCTGTGCTTCCCCCTTACACAGCAACGCACCCAAAGCAAGTCCAGCTGCATCTCATGCCTCAGTGGCAGCTAAAAGGCCCTACATGTGTGACGAGAAATGCCATGGGGTTGTAACTGCAAGTGACAGGAGTTAATGGGAACAATTCCTGCAGTAGACACTGAAGTCTGTGCTGATGGCAGCAGCAGCAGCAACAGTGTCCTGTTCTATGACATCAGTGGCAGCACAAGCATTGTGCTTCTAGGACAGGGAAGCACACTGCCTGGATGACCTTGAGAGCCAAAGCCACACACTGTGTCCCCTGTGAGATTCGGAGAGCTTGTGTGGGAAAAGCAATTTGGTAGCAGACAACAGCTAACATGATCTCCTATTGACACTGCACTATCTCTTGTATTCTCTGATAAAATTCAAGCTTTAAGGACTGACATAATACTTTCTCTTTAAATCTTTCATCTGCCTTAGTATTCTAACAGTTTGACAATAAATATGAATGGTAGCTGAATTTTTACCTTGATTTAAGGTAAACACGCTGCTATTTGAATTCTGATTAGCAAATTGCAGTTAGCATATCATTTTGCTTTTGCACGGGATGTCATTTTGCCTTTGCTCTTCATCAAAAATGTCTTTGCCTATATATACATTGTGTTTTAACTCTGATTCTTCATTACAAATGCTTCAATATATCTGATTCACCACTGCACTAGGTCTGATTTCACAAAATATGATTATAGCTTAATATGTTAAGTTTTATGCTTTGGATTGTTCTTATTAGGCAAATAAGTAACCGGAGTCATTCTGGAAGCACAGGTGTGCATGCCCTATGGCCTATTTGCTTTCTGAAGTGGACTAATACATTCTGCCCGAGCAGAGGCTAATGAGTGACTTACAAAAGGTCCCCCTCATACACTTCATTATAATTTTCCAGCAAAGTTTGCCAAACCATGTTCAAAATGTACAGGGAGAAATGTGTTCTTAAGTGTCAGAAATTAGATCTTACAGAAGGATACTAAGAGTTATTTGTGACAGTTGGGCCACATTGAGCCACAGTAGTCAATCAAGTTATTCTGTTAGGAGGCACGAGCTCATTCAAGGTCACTGTGCGTGACCCGGAAGCTCCCTGGATGGTGCTCGCCTCTGCTGGTCTTGGTGGCTTAACTAGTGACTTAACTAGTGGCCCAGCCCTCATCCCCAAGGTTCTACAACCTTGCATAGTGGTGGGGCACTGGTCACATTCATCTATGGCCATTTACAGTCCCTAAAGGGCAAAGAAGCACCTAGGAAGCCCAAGTGAATTGCCTGGAGCCCGTCAAATTCCTCCTGATCATCATGTAAAATCAGCCAGACCTCCTCCTGGGAAGAGTCACTCTACTCTACCAAGACACTGAATTCTCGCCTTGCCTTTTGGTCCCTGGGCATAAAGAACCACGAATAGCAGAGTGGCAGGCAAAGCTTATAATTCAGTAAGATACTTATTGATCCCATGAGGAAAGGTGCCACCCATGAGGACACACAGAATTCTAGTCATCCAGTGCTCAGAGCCCTAGGGAAGAGAGCAACATGGTCCCCCAGGAAATCATGGGGGTGACGGCAGCTCCTGTCTCTTCTCTTAGGTCCCATGCATGTTAGCTTCCTAGGACTGTAGTTAAAATTTACCACCAAGTGGGTGGCTTACAATAACAGGAAATTTATTTCCTCACAGTTCAGGAAGTTAAAGTCTGCAACTGGTGTTGGTATTTTGGTCTGGAGGCTCTACGGGATAATTGGTCTGCATTTCTTTCCCAGATACTAACAGTTACAGGCAATCCTTGGCATTCCTTGGCTTGAAGCAGTTATCACTTCAACCTCTTATCCAAATCAGGTCACATGCTGAGGTTCCAGGTGACATGAATTTTGGGGTGGCATTACTGAACCTATCACACGCACTGGGCCTGTTACACTGATTCTCCTGTTGTAGCTGGCCACAAACTCCACATGCCCTATCCCATCACTCACGTTTCCCATGTAACACCATGCACTTTCTGACTGTGGGCATCACTCAGAGCAGGCAGCCTTCCGCATCCATTAGCACACACCTCGGCACTATCTGCAGGTATGAAATGGCCTGGATGTAGCATTCCAAGAGACTACCAGGCTTCCTGCTTCCTTCTTCAGGGTAAGGGTGTATGCAGTCATTTCTCCTTTGGCGGTGAGGCACCTCCAAAGTGTCCCTGACCAGTGGAATCCTACAATGTGTGAGTTTGGCAATGAAGTTCACAAGGCTCATCTCTTGGCAATCTGTGAGGTTTATCTCCTCCCTCTGGAACAGGTCTCACCAAGGCAGCAAGGTTTTAGCCCACTGTTTATCCAGCCTCATTATGTAAAAGATCTCAATTCTTTAGGATAAAGCAACATAGCTAATGCAGCCCCAGGACATGCACTCCTGTGTACCTACACCATTTTCATCTGTTTGAACAAAGATCACATCCAGCATAGCTTCGGCAATCATGGTTATTGCTGTTGAACTTGCAGCTGTCTATAGTGCCTCTCCCAGGATCACCCAGTGTCTGCGGAAGCTGGAATGGTGAACTAATGTATACTACTGAGACCATCACCTCCATACCTTTGGATCCCTTAAAGTGCCACCAAGCTCTGCCATCGTTCCAGCTCTGGCCAGTCCTATTTTTATGTCAGCATTGACTGATCTAAGCAGCTAAGAGGGCAATGGGTAAGAGGCAGTTTGGGTCACTGGCCCACATTTAAAGACAGTCCCCAGAGGGTGCTGTTGGGAGAAAGTGGGACCTTTAAGAGGTAGAGGCTGGTGGGAGGTGTTTATGCCATTGAAGCTATTCCCTCAGAGAGGCTCATGGGACCCTAGGCCCTTACTCATCCCCTTTTGCTTCTGGTCATCAGGGGAGCAGCTTTGTTGTAGCACTCTCTCCTGCACAGTGCAGTGTCACAGTGGCCCAAAGCCACAAGCCAATCAATCAGGGACTGAAGCTTCCAACTGAGCCAAAATAAACATTTTTCTCTTGTAAGTTGACTATCTCTGATGCTTCATTACAGGAACAGAAAAATGACTAACATGGGTACTCAGTCTCTAAGGCTTCCCCTTGGCTTTCCACACTCAGTGAAATCACCGCAAGAACACTGGCCAGAACTCCTTTCTTACCAAACTTCCCCTCGCTCATACAGGCAAACAAGGGCACTCGGTTTCTGGGAATCAGTATCAGTTCAGACTCCTTGTTCCACAGTCCTTCAATGCCTTATATTCCTCCTTTGCCAATGACAGGATTATTAAACAGACTCCCGCGGAAAGCGGTGAATCATACCTTGCACAGATGTGGTAGTAATCCTCCCAGGACACAGGTATCTCTTAAGTCAGGGGCTCCCAGGCTGAAAACCAACTCAGGTTCAGAAAATGAGTATGGGATGACAAATTTTAGCAGAGTGTTCACCCTCAGCCTCCAGGTCATCTATCCTTGATTTTGTCTCACAGTACAAAAAGCAGTCTTCTTGTTAACTCCCTATTTATTATGCTTCTAAGGATCCTGTGTTATATTAACCTGCAGCCAGGTCCCCTTGACTATCACTGCCACTGTGATAGCCAGTACGTTGTGACCCTCTGACTTTTGGCAATTTACATACTGCCACTTGACTATTACTTTTCAGTTTTTGTCACATATTGCCATCAGCAAGCCAAGCTCTGTAATAGCCTTTCCTTAGCAGCAGGACAAATCCATAGAATGCTATCTTAACATTTTAATGATAATCGTGCCTTATCAGAGTATCTTCAAGGGCTTGTTAAACAGAGCAAATTGGCCTCCTAAGAGCCATTCTAAACTGTTCAGTGACACCTGTGCCATGTCAGCAGTGGATGAAGCTATGGCATTTTCACGGACCATAATCTGACAGATCTTCTGAAAGAGCCTATCCATTCAGCACATCTACTTCCCGGGTCTTCTAAATCCTTCCTCCACTGTCTGTCACAGCAATCCTGGCTCACAATGGACCGGTACTTTTTCCATGTTTCTAAAAGTCATCTCCCAGGATCCTCACCAGGGTGTCAAACCCTGTAACTTGGCATAGCTCTTACCCTGCAATCCAAAGACCCAATGAGAAGCTACCACCAAACTCTTAATTTTCTTTTCTGATATTCTGTATCAGTGGGGCAAACCTATGGCATGTGTTATTGTCTTTTAAAACAAAAGATGTTAAAGTATGATTTGTTTTCTGAACTAAAACCCAGTAATTCAAGTTTAACTGCAGTGTTGCCACCTGTCAATAAGTGAGTTTTGGTTGCAGTCTGGCACTCGGCCTCTAAAAGGTTTGCCATCACTGGTCTGGGTGAAGAACTGATTCCAGTTCCAAGCACACCGCTTCAGTTCTCCCCGGTACCTCCTAGCTCACTCCTGTCATTCCTCTGAGGTACATACAGCCTGTTGCTTCAGGTCCAGGTCTCACTTAGCTCTGCTCAACCTTATCTCAGGCCTGGAGATTATGTTAACTATGTTAACTCTAAGGGCCTGGAGAAAACGCAAGTCCTGAGAGGGCCCACGTCGCCTAGGCAAAGAAACCTTTGCAGTCACACAGTTTGGGAATGGGGTGAAGAATACTTGCCATGAGACCGACAGGCTGTCATTGCAGGCTCAGGAAGTTCGGCCCTGGGAATAAAACACTTCAGCAGCATCCCTTTGATATGTCTGTCTTTTTAAGTCTCAGATTTTCCCTAACAGTGCCTTGACTTGGCATATCAGATCTCTCCTGGCCAGCAACTACCTCTGAAGCTCGCCCATTCGAGATTATTAAGTCTTGAGTTTGGTCCTCAGTTCCTTAGCCCTCCAGTCGGGGGTTTAGCTTAGCGGCGTAAGTGCCTGCTTGGCAAACGCAAGGTCAGGAGTTCGATCCCTGGCACCAAAAAAAAAAAAACAAAACAAGACATGTAAAGCGTTTTCCCAAAGACACTCTGGCTTTCACACCTGGCGGTCCACTGCCTGTTACTGCCCTCAAATGTTCACTGTGACTCTAGAACAAGAATGATACAGCACAATCATCCAAATATTCTTCCTACACCTACAAAGCCAGCCAGTCAGACAGTGCTGCTTCTCCCCGCATATGAGCTCCCCAATTCACTGTTAAAGTAGGCTGTAACAACGGGAACTTGTGCCACCAGTGACGGCTTCTAGAGGGCTGAGCTTCATGCCCACCACAGTCTCTGCTACCTACGCCCACAACAGGCAATAAATAGTTTATATAAAAGTAAGGAAATGAAAAATACATTTAAAAAAATGAGAATAAGGAAGTAAATACAATGTCAAAAGTATGTAGTGAAATAGTACTAGATTTATTCAAAAAGAAAACTGATACTATCTCTGTTACTGTGTCTCTAAAAAACAGCTGGCTGATCACCTTTGTCAATACATTAAGCATTAAAAACAGGTACTGTTCCGGACATTCATTGTGAAGAAGTAAGTGCATCAACTGTTAAAAACATGAATGACTGCTTAACAGCAACATTTAATGAAATTTAGGATGCAACATACAACTTTCATTCTGTGGAAAGACATAAAAAACACTAATCCATGTTATCCATTACATTTTACAAAATCAAACAATGAATCTATAAGCAATGCTTTTTAATAAAATCAGTAATTTCAAATAAATATATTACCATTCTATCCTTTTGTTCTATATATATATGTGTGTGTGTGTGTGTGTGTGTGTGTATCTGATTGCCAAAATCCTACTAAATTACTGAAATCAATTATACTTCAATCCACAATATATTTGTCTGGACCAATAAAGTCTTATATTTGAGACGCATTTTCTTATGCTCACAGCCTTTAAAAATGCTATCCCCTACTACTTGCCTAGTGTGACTCAGCTTTAGACAAGGCCCAGCTGAGAGTACTTCTGAATCCCCACACATGATTCATCACAACAGATTTCCTGTTACTCTCGCAAACAGCCACCACTGGCTGGGCAGGCGGCTCATCTAGTTCTCCTGTTCCTCAAAGTGAGCATAGCCACTGGCATAGGTCCTTCCTAAATTCAGATTAGTAAACAAATCTGATGACTCAGCATCTGAATCCTTTCCCCCTTCATCTTCTTCCTCTTCATCATCCTCTGCCTCATACTCCTCCTCCTCCTCATGGCAGCCAGCATCACCGTACTTGTCAGAGGAAAGGTTCTTCCAATAAGCATCATACCCAGAAGCACCATCTCCCTCTTCAGTTCCAGCCTGCCTGCCAAATTTCAGGGAGCGCGCTACAAAAGACAGGTGCACGGCATTTAGTTAATTCCAATTTTATACATCCTCATTTTCTTTTATAATAAATAGAAGCACATGAGCTTCACTGACTACTCTCCAGTGAAAAGGCAGACCATTATTTTCCTAAGTTTTGTGTGTACTGAATCTATATGCCCAAGTAACAAAGAGTATCATTTTATCAAATGTAGAAAAAGCTTAAAAATTACTTTCATTTCTTCTGCCTTAATAGTGAAGCAAAGTTTGGTGCAGAAAAATCAACAAAATCACTACTCACCTCACTGGGAAACTTTTTCTTTGATTAAACAAAATATTGTCAGAGTCACTTAGAATTTTGCTTTCCTTCTGACATGTTTAGTAAAAAGTCAAACTTCTCTTTAACAAAATGTTAGCTGCATTACTATAATCACGGTCAGAGTAGTCTTATTCCTTCATAAAACAATCCTATAATAACCATAAAACAGTTTTCTATAGTGTTGATATATTATATAACAAGCACTGTGCTCAAACACTATACACCTTAAGAGAAACTTCAGCATGAATCTGACTTCCACATGCTGAAAATTACTACAATGTGAATATTAGGGATTTATTCAATCACTTAATAACAAAGCCTAACAAAAAAGAAAAGCCCCTTTTATAATCCCAAATGTCAGTATTTGTCATTAACTGAAGTACTAAATATAAAAATAAATGTGTTTCTCTTCATTTAAACCAAAAAATTATACCTGTACTACTTTCCAAGGCTTAAAAGAAGACACTGAGCTTTTCAAAAATGGAAGAAAGGGGAATTCACAAATTAGAGAATAAAGGTAAATTTTATCTACGCATGAAAGCAAATCATTCCTCTGGCATCTTTTAAAAGCCTTACTTGACATGCTAAGATCCTTTGTCTCCTGAGTTTCATGTCCACATTTAGGGCAAGGAGGTTGTTTTCCTTTTTCCTGTTTAAACACCTTGCTTCTTGTATGTTCATCACAAAAACAAGCCTACACAGAAGAAGTAAAGATAACTAATTAGTTTGAAAGATTATCATTCAGTATTTCAAGAGAGTTTAAAGATACAGTTTTGTTGTAGCCCAGTGATTAAGAATTTCATTGTGACTAGTCACACTGCTGATTTCGATTTCTTAAGGGAAATGGTTTTCATCATGACAGACCACAAGGCAGAGACTGACTACACATAGAATATGACACGCAGATGCATTCACCCACTGATAACATTTGAGAATTCACAGGATCTCTGATGAAACAGTTAACAGCCTCATAGTGTATATGGGACAATGGAGAAACAATCACAAGACGCTAAGGATTGACAGAAAAGTACAAATGAGGAGCTAAACAAGACACAGGATTTAAAAAAGGCTTTGTGGGAAACACGGAGTGTTGACTAAGATCTGAAGGTGAATGTGGGAAGAAGAGTAAACTAAAATGAATGATTTTCAGCCAAAAGAAACCATATAGATACAGGTAATGCCTAAAGTTTGAAAGAAACATGAACACCTGCAACAAACTGAAAGATGGTAAAATTGGAGCAGAGCTGGGAGAAAAAAGAGACAAGAGAATAAAAAACCCAGAGAAATATTCCTGAAAGGAAATGAACCGCGTATATCTGTTAATGATAACATAAGCAACAGAAATGGTGGAGACAGCCTGAAGAAACAGAACACTATGGAAATTTTCACTCTACTCAAACTCTTCTAAAAAAGTACACTTTAAAATAAATTCAAATACACTCCCAACTCTGGTCAGAATGTTCTCCATAAATGTAACATCTAAAAAATGCTGATCTGGAACTCTGGAGACATGTGAACTAGTAGCAACTATACTACAAGCAAACTGGGTAGCTGAGGAAAGTCACTTAACTTTTTCAACATCAATTCCAGAATCTCACAAGTCAAAACTATATAACTTTAGGCCCCTATTCATTAGAGCTATAAATAAGAATACTACATGTGGAAGAAAAATAGGGATTCAAAATTAAATCTTAAAAATCAAGACAAAAAAATACAAACATACCTTACAACGGAGACATGAATGCTGACCAAGCCGATTGCAAGAAACACCTGTGTGAAAGGGATTTATCTTAAAATTCTGTCAATTATTCAGTTCTCATTTTCTACATTTGCTTTTTATTGAGAATATCAAATATTCTCAATGAAATTATAGCCTTACATTCACAGTTGCCTACCTTTGGAGTCAAAAGCTATAAATACACAGAGCTTCTAGGCTCCAAATAAAATAATTCGAGTTTTATATTATACATTCTGTGAAAGCCTTTGAGAAAGCCTCAAACATGCTATAGCACAAGGTTGAGAGTTTGAGCCCCAGCACCCACCCCCCAAAAAAGAATTACATGTAAATTCATACAGTATGTGTTGTGTGCATGTCTCAGATCAATGACTTACTTTAAATTTATAGATGAGTGTGGCTATTTCATAGCAGAAAAAGAACTAAATTAGGGGAGCAAATCTAGGAATTTCAGTCTTTTTTTCTATCGCGGCAACTACTGTTTAATAAAAGGTAAGTGCCAGGTATCCCGCACTAATCTTTATGTAGATTCTCTTTTCAATTAACCTTTGAGAAAGAAATTAACCATTAAGGTGATATCATTTTTAACTCAATCAATAATACTGATTCTCAACTTGAAAACACGTTAAGAACTGTACATGCAAATACAGATGCCTGGCACCCACCAGACTTAAAAGACTAAAGACTGACTCTCCAAGGATAAAGCTGGCACCAATGTTTCTCAAAAGCTCCACAAGTTATCGCCGATGTGCTCACTTACATAAGAATCACTGGAACCAACTATCAAGAGCAAACTAGGTGTAATATTACTTAGGTGAGGGCATCTGGAAATGGAAGAGGGGCATGGGTAGGGCTTGGGTATACAATAACTTGAAGGGAAACTGACATTTGAAACTGAGAACCAGGAATGCTACACATCCTTAACACCTGGGCAAGTCACAAAACGAAGGACTGATATAACCAACATGCCACTGGCATCCCTGTTGACAACTTGAGGACTACGTGTTTTCATAAACCAAAAAACAGATACACGAGTAAAATTACAGCTCATACAAGACAGCATAAAAGACCTGATTTTATTAAACATTTATAATATACAAAATCTTAGGTATAAGGAAAGTTAATTATTAAAAAAAAACTTACATTTAAATGTTTCTGCCTCTAAAACTTGGCAACTGGCTTGATGCTCAAATTGATCATCTTCACAGAGAAAGTTATGGCAAAAAGAACAACTGAATATTCTGCCTCCTAATGGATTGAAACAAACCCACAAATATAAATACGATAAACTTGAATTTAGAAAAATCATCTCTAAAGCTGCTCAAAAGAGAAGACAAGTGGTCTCTGCGGTACACAGCATTTTGCTTTCTGGTAAAAGCTAAAATGAAAACACCTGAAGTACTTGAAATCAAACCACAAAATGATGGATTCCCAGAATCCCCTGGCTACTTATGCAGTGCTCAAAGAGCTCACCCACTCCACCACAACTTTCCTCTTAGCTGCTTAGGTCAAAGCTAGCACTCAGGATCACTGCTGGTGCAAATCCCACTTCCAACTAAACTGATCACCAAAACAGTACCAGTAGTTACAACAGAAAGTACCCATAAAATTATCTTAAAAAATAGCATTCTGGGCCAGGGATATAGCTAAGCAGTATAAGCCTGCTGGCAAGACCAAGCCTCCTGGCAAGAGCAAGGTCAGGAGTTCAATCCCCAATACCAAAAAAAAAAAATAACATTCCATATGCTGAAATTCAGCCTTTACTTACAGCAAAGCTAACTGCTTGCTCAGTCACTTACCATGGTCCCATACACCTCGTTCACACTCAACACACTCAGCGTCAGTAAGAGGGCAGGCGCAGGCGTGCGTGCTGAGACACTTTCTGCCATGGCAAACCCACGCTTCACAGAAGTCACATATTGCACCCTGCAACCAAGGAATAAGAACATCTAATCACTGTCACTTGATCAGCTGCAATCACTGTTTAACCAATGGGCAATCAAAATCCTATTCATTTAGTAATTTATCAAACTTCAATTGAAGATTTTATTATTGAAGTCAAAATAAAGAGGGTTCTCTAAAAAAAACTACTTAACCAATAATTATGCACAACATATAACAGTTAGCTATAAACCAAATGAAAAAACAAGCAAAGGAGAAACTATATCCTGATCTTAGAGTTGCAAGTGTTGCCTTCAAAAGATTTCCAATTCAAAGATTAAGCTTTCTTGTCTTTACCTTTAAAAATTTGAATTTTTAAACACGATTTAAATACTATTGAACTTTTAAATACTATTTCTGATATAACAAAAATTCTTACTTCATTTATAAAATAATCAAATAGCTTGTCAAATAACTAAGAAAACACTGAATTTCTGCCATCTTTTTTTAATAATAACTTATACTTTAAATCATTACAACATTTCTTGTGGGGGGCAAAAAAGTAAAACATGCAGAACTAAACTACAGGATAAGACTCTCCAATTCCACCTAAATGTAGTAAGAATGTCTCTCAATAACAAACTGACACCTACAGAGTATTAATACTAGAAAGACTCTTAAACCAAGACAACTACACCATTTTTCCTTTATAAATGAGGACATTAAGCCCCAAGACTAAATCTAAGTCCCCAATTTGAATTACAACTTAGCTGAAATTTAAATCTTGGCCCCTTGAACCTCAGTTCAGTAGTATACTTACTCAAGGCTCCATAAGTAACAAAGAAATAGGAAGAATGATTTTTGCTTTGTAAAAACAGATAATGAGTATAGCTAGCAAATCCCTTATCTATTCTCTTAAATGAGCCAGATTCTAGCAAGAACAAGCACTCTTAAACTATACAATATAGGACAGTTCAAACACAGTGTACAAAAGACAACACAGGGCTTTAGAAAAATATCCAGGGATGACACACATCTCCACCTGAATGGACAAGGGAAGAGAGGGAGTCATTACCAGAACTTAAAGTGTGGTGAGAACAACCTGACCACATGAAAAAAGGAGAACTGTATGTTCTTAGAAAGTTAGTATTAGTAAGATATTTTACTTGACACAACAGTATTATAACTTTCTTCATGGACTACAATTTGGATGTGAAGCATAAAATCACATAACAAAATGCAGTAAAACTGGTAATTCGTATTTAATAGAAAATATGCTTTAGTGAAAAAAATCTATAAAATAATGTCTTCATGAAACTAAATTTCCTTAGAAAATCCTGTATATAATGAAGATAACAGTAAAGTATACATACTTTTTAAAAATGTAATGTTTAAAAGGAAAAAAATCTAATAATCCTACATTCTTTGGGAACTCAGTTGTTAATTTAACCAAAGGCTTACATTAAGAAAAGCTTAGCATAAAGTAAATGATATTTTGTGAAGTCTGATTAAGATGCACAACAAAGGTACCATTGAGAAATGAATTAACTATACGAGAGACAAAGCACACCTATTCAGGAAAACAAAATGGTCAGAAAGACCTTTTATTATCCCTGGAAGTTTACAAGCCAAAGATACAATTGACAAGAAGCTTACCACCATTGCAAGGCCAGTACTATATACACCAGCATGCTTTATGACACAGTCTGAAGACTTCATCATGCACTTCGTCTTTCCTAGTAAAAAACAAATATGCAGTCTTAGTACTGTAAAATAGTACAAATAAGTATTCACTAATTTCTCTTGATCTAGCCAAACCTCCTAAGGAAGTACTTTTTTAAAAACTAAAATCAGTATCCTTTACTGTACATAATTAAAAAGAAACAATGAAAATAACTGAAAATTAATTATCTGAGGCAAGCCCTTTGAGATTAAAACTGTATTAATAGACCTGTTAAAATATATAAATACATTTATATATTTTATATAATTCATGCTTGTACTAAAATTAAAAATTACAGATTATGCTCTAAGTCAATAATTTTAATAGTTTAAAACAGTACAAATTTTCAAATGAATCAAAATATTTTTAAAAGCCATGCTTTAAAATGAAGTTTACATTTTACAATTTATAATAAGAAGGGTCCAGCTTCAAGTTGTCATTTACTTCTTGCTACAAAATACTACAAACACCACCAAAAATGGTTATGCAACTCACCTGTTTAAGTTTATTCATTCGTAAAACTACAAATATAGTCCCCAGGTAAACATTTTTTCTAATAATTCTAACAGAATTTTGCAATAGTGCCCAACTGAGCACAAAAAACATAGCATTTAAATTAAAAATTCCAATATCCTCATAAAAGCTGATCTAATAGCAAATTACCAACCTACAACACTGCCAGAAAAATCTATGTACCAGATATTATGTGAAGATTAATGATGACACATTAATCACCATCTGAGACTCTAAAGTGGAACCTCTATAAAAAGAAGATGCTTAATTTTCCAGGATCTTGATTTCCTGAGGAACAGACAACAGGAAATGGGGAGAGAAACTGGAAATGCAGCAGTAATTACCCCAACTGTTCCACGTCTAACAATAAGAACAGTAAACAGAAAATACACCCAAGTATACCACTAAAAAATCCAAGCTGAGAAACATTAAACTATGGCAAGACTTGACCTCTAAAATTTCCACAAAATCTAATTTCTCATTTTACATTTATCTGCCCTGTGCAAAATAAGGATGTAAAAGCAGATGGATGAGTGTTTCATGGAGGTCAGTTTTCTCTTTTCCATTAATTACAGAATAAAAAAAAATATATCATTGAAAGCTAGAAGTATATCAGAAATACTCAGAGATGCAGTACTAAACACTGGTTACCATCTGCAGCATGATTACACTTAAGACACACAGAAATGCAGAAATCCCAAATTGTTCCACTTGAAACTACCATCCCTAAAATAAAGGGGCTATTTGTTCAAGTTATCCCTCAAGCAATCTCAGGGATTGCTGAGCGTGATGGCACATGCCTGTAATCCCAGCACTCGGGAGGCAGCAGGACTGTTGTGAGTTTGAGACCAGCCTGGGCTACAAAGTGAGCTCAAGGCCAGCCTCAACAGCATAGTGACACCCTGTCTCAAAAAGACCAAAAAAAAAAATCTGAGGGATAAATCTGGAGTAAAGTTAATCAAGTTTCCTTAATAAAGACCTCCAGAACTTTTAACACACATGTAATAGAAACCTCCCAGAAGGGAATGAGGGGATGAAACCAGCAGCACTTCTTACATACATATACGTTTCAAAAACTATTAGTATCTCAGGTAGCAGGTAGGAGGCTATTTGGAAAATACCATTTATTTCTATTTTAAATAATCATTTCAGAGTGAAAGTTCTACCTATACTTGGAAACTGGATGTATGACACAGAACTCTACTTTGGTCATTCAGGAATACATTTGAGGAAACTCAAGAATGACATGGTAATACCACACAGAAAAGAACTCACCATAATATCAAAACTGGGTTGGTTATATGGGGAATAAAATGGCTCTTAGTGGTTTAACAGACTACATGAAAAGGAAGTATTTTCCACATTGCCTAGCCAGCAAAACTGGAACCAAAACTTATTTTACATTTCCATTTACAAGGGGCTTTTATTTGCTCTTTTCTTTTTGGTACCAGGAATCAAACTCAGAGCCTCACCCTTGCTAGGCAGGCACTGTAATAGTGAGCTACATCCCCAGCCCGCAGAAGAAATGGCAATTTAGAAAACTTTAAAAAGTACTGATAAGACTAAGACGGTAAATTAAAGATTCAGAATCACCAAATGTTTAGTTTGAAATTTGTTTTTTTTTAATATTTAAAACAACTTGGTAGCCACCTATATTTGTGTTTTACCTTATTTTCTAGTATTATGTCAAAGAACCAAAACTAAAGTTTGATGTTTTCTGATAAGTAACATCTGATGTTATTTCCTTAGAGGGAAGACACATTATTGTAACTAATAACAGATCCATAAGTTCAAAATGATTACCCGCCAAACATTTGATGAAAGAAAAGGCACATTTTTATATACTTACCACATTGTGCACAGATTGGTAACTTCTGTACAGCATTACAAAAATAACAAAATGCTCTATTCTTCTGCCGCCTTGTCATGTAAAATAAAAATTTTAAATAAGGTAAATGCCAAATAAAAGACCAAAGGGGCTACTTTTATATGGAGATCAAAAAACAGAAATTTACCTTTGGCACTTGTCACATTCCTGTAAAAAGTAAAAATGTATCATTAACTTTTCTTCTGAAAATCTTATTTCCCATGTTAAAATTTAAATGGCATTAGATGAAATCCACCACTTCCACCCACACATAAAGTTTCTGCATACATTTAAACAACAAAGGTATACTCTAGCCATAACACCCTAGAAAAAGTGGCATCACAAAGCAGGCTGAATATAATGGTTTTTTCCCTCATTTTTTTTAAGAAGTCAAATGATACAGAACGAACACAAGAAACAGTGCAGAACACAAAATACAAGATCACAGAACACGTACATTTAAGCATAGCTTTAAGAGCTCTCTACAGAGGATCCCTCAGTAGTTTTCAAATCTTGGTCTAGTCTCTTTGGAGTAAATCCTCACTGGTCAGCCTTTCCGCCAAGCACATCCCAAGCTCTCTCTTCTCCATACTTTTCCTTGCGCTAATACTTTTTTTACTCTCTACCTAATGGAAGTTCTAGTGATAGACCCACCTTCTCTCAACTGTACCCCTACACACACTCAATTTTATCACCTCTTAGTCCTAGTAAATACACTGTGCCTTTACTGAAATATTTATCAATATCTAGTTCTCATTATACATGTTGATATATGCCAATCCTTTACTATTTTGACTACCTAGCACCTCTTATCTCAGGAAAGGAACTTGACACCCAAAACAGTCTGCACTGTCACAGTTTTGCTACATAATTCTGACCTCTCCCTTCCATAAATGTTAGTTTTGGGATGAACACTGGTTCATAACAGACCTATCTATCATAGTTCTTTCTTTCTGAGCTCAACAACATATAAAGGGATACATGTAAGCTACAATTAAGAAGCAAGCAAAGCACAAGAACAATCTGAAAAAAGTAAAAACGAATGAAAGGCAAGAGATGGAATGAGTTGGGACATAATCGGCCTAATGACCTACAAGATGTAATCAAACTACTTAATGAATGATTAAATTTAAAAACTGTATTGTAGTCAAGAGACACACTACAATTAATCTTGCTCAAATTTTTCTTTGTCCTGAACACACTGACCCCAATGTTCCTGCACTTTCTGAAGCAGTTCTTGAAGCCCTCTTTTATGAATGTTCTTAGGAGTTGTGATCACTAACACTATGAATGCTGCTACTGAGTGCCATCCAGCGGAAAGGAAGGTTCAGCAGAACTGCTGTTTATGACTTAAAACTCTTCCCCAAAGTCAAAATGATGACGAAAGATCAATGTTTTGAATCAATTCAAAACACTGAAGCAGCCATGATTGCACAACTAAAAATACATAAAGGGCTTCCAGAACTGGTTCAGCAAGTGTCAAGAATGATGGGATAAGTATGTTCAAAGCACAGACGAGTACTTTGCAGGGGATTAACAGCAATGTATGTATTACTATAATGAGTTTATTTTTAAATGCAAGCATTCAACCATGCCTCATAGCTATCTCCCTCCCCTTTCTAGCTACTCACATTAATCTACTATCCATTCAATAAACTATTTTTTCCCTACAGTTATTTAAGTTGGATTTCTGTCATTATAAATAACTAAACTGTAATCTTGTAGAAATACGGGTACCAGGTCATTCATCTGTAAATCATCATAGTACCTAAAAACAGTACCTGGCATGGAGTAGATATACAATAAATGTTTGCTAAATTAAGGCACATAAAGCATTTCACATATGTTTGATGAAGCTAAAGGAGAAAAAATGAGCAGTAAATTGTGGAATGAGCAAAAGTGTGAAAATATGGAGAAAGAATAATGGTAACATAATAATCATTTGGTTTTTCACAATTTTCAAAGCAGCCAGAAATTAAGATTAATCCATTAAGCACAGGCATAAAAAGTAATAAGACAGGTAGCCAAAAGAGATGTCAACAAGTTGGGAAGTCTGAAAAAAGAGAAATAAATGAACTAAGAACTGCTGAGAGAAAATGATGAAAACTCAAAGACAAGTATGTAACAGTAGACAAGTGGTAAATGTCACATAGTTCTTACTGTCCATGCTTGTTCAGTATCTGTTTACCACATACATGGAAGGCAATATGCTAGGTTCTATAAATAATATACAATCAAACAAAAATCACTGCTACTCAGATCAGAGAAACAAATAACATATTTCCAACATAGGTTCCAGATTAAACAATGAAGTATATGCAGAAACACTGTACTCATTGAATTTTTTTCAGGTGTATTGCAGATAAAATATACATAAAGAATCTTAACTATCAATTGATATTTTAAAAAGAAGTGGTTACCATTGAAGCATTACATGGGTGTTTAGCTAAATCTACAGTGCTTCTCGATGCTCTCAGTTGCTTTTCACGTTCCCTGCGGTTCTCAGCCTTCTTCCTGGCACCAGTCTTTTTTTTAGGCATTTTCCGCTCTTTCTAAACAGAAAGAAAACAAGAAAGATGTAACTGCTAGGTTTACTATTTTAATGAACTAAATTAAAAACAGTAACAACATACTGTCTCCTTGAATTTTAAAATTGTCTGACATTTTCATGATTAAGTAAGCTGAAAGCCTCTATGAAATATTAAGCACACATTAATCCAAATAAAGCAAAGACCTTTAAAATTAAGGCACATATTTTTACCACCAAACAATTCTTTAAAAATGCAAACACACAGAACAGAAATTATAATATCCAAAGTAGCAGTATTCTCCCACTAAGAAAAAAAGGTTCTCCAATGCACCTTGTTGGGGGGGGGGGTTCAGTAAGGCTGTATCATCAAGAAATCATTTAAGGGCCAGGGATCTAGCTCAACCGCATAAGCTCTTACCTGGCAAGCACAAGGTCGAGAGTTTGATCCCTGGTACAAAAAAAAGAAAAAAAAATCATTTAAAAATGCATTTTTACACTCAGTTTAAATTGCTTTTTTGAGGTATGTATTCAGATAACCTAATTCTCCCAAAACAATGTGCAAAACAAGTTTAATCTTTGCCAGGTAATATCTAAATAAAGCATCTCAACTGAGTCAAATGTCACTATCAACTACAAACTCAAACCATTCTCCTTGAAAGGTACTGAAAACACTACAGCTGCCCTTGACTCTGAAAGTTGCTCTTCCTACATGCAATTAACATACAGTTTTAACAGGATTCGCATGTAATGTACAAGAGTACATATGTTTACTGCATATTTAAAAACAAGGCCTTTAACACTGGGTTTCATCACTTCACCGGAAGAACTACAACATTTAGAAAAGCAAGCCTTTTCAAAAGTGAAGTTTTCTGAACTGAACTATCCAATCAAAAACCGAGATAGGCAGGCTGGTACCGACTGAAAATATGAACAGACCAATCTTAAAAGAGTTGACCGGTGATTAAGAGTAGGGTCCAAGACACTCGAACACCTTTCCAGTATGTACAACGAAAAATCTGGAGGGTGTGCTCCCTGGCTAACAGCAGTGAGAAGATAATCACGGGGTGATCGCGCGGTGACACTTTCTGCGTCCCCAGGGGTGTCTCTGGAACTCACTGAAAAAAACTGAGCTTCACTTTTTTTTCCAACTTGTTAAGGCCACTTAAGAGTAACTTCCTTTCCCCAGCCTTATAGGGGCTCACGCCCCGCCCCAGCAACGTCCTGTCTGGGAGTCTGCCCCGTCACCATCATCAAATAAGGGACCAGGTCAGGGTCACCAGGGTTCAGAGGTTAGGCACGGAGTCGGGAACCCCACAGGAGGCGGGGACGCCCCAAGGTGACAGCCCAAGCACCACGCGGCCCCGGGCTGCGGCGCAGGTCACCATACCTCGTGCGCTCACCAGCTCCGGGCGGCCGGGCTCGGTCGGGGTCCAGGAGCTGGAAGAGGGGCCACGCCAGCGGTCAATCCGACGCGGGAACCAGGACTCCGCAAAACGTAACCGCCACGAACCCAGCGCGGGTTTGCGACACTCGGAGAAGACCCGGATGTCCTGCGACGCCAGCAGCGCCCTTACGGCGCACGTCGACCGGAAACGGCCCGGCCGGCCCCACCCACTCCTGTTCCCTCTGGCCAGCTCCCGCCCCTTCCGGAGGGTTGGGAGGCTCATTGGGAAGACCTGTGAGAGGGAGAGGGTGCCAGGGCAAACGGGCGCACAGGGCAGAGAAGGACCCAAGGCCCTGGCAATTTTAATTTTTTAGGAAAAATTGAAAAAATCTAAAAGGAAAAGGAAAAAGAATTTTCCCAAAC
>PVJX010034070.1:0-19171 GCA_004027295.1 Dolichotis patagonum
TGATGAAGACTGAGGATTCTGCAGAGCGATGGGCAAACAGCGGAAGCCACCCTCCAGGTTTACCAGCACCCGAAGTCTCCGCTCCGCTGTTCGTGTTCCCTACTGTGATCCAGCTATAAACATTCTTAGACAAATAGCTCTTTACCACAGAGCCCTCTCCCCTTCCCTGTTTGCTTACTTTTCTTCATTCTAATTGATATATAAAAGTTGAACACTCACGGTGGACCAAGGAACGCTTCACCACATGCGTGCATTGTACATGTTCCAGTCAGGAGATGCCTATCAACCTGCTCACGGATCATTCTTTTTAGCAAAAGTGTCTTCCCTCTTGGGTTTTCAAGTGTGCAGTATGTTGTGTTACATCCAGTCACATTACCAAAATAGCACACCAGAACATTTCATTCCTATCGGTGACTGGGCGCGTACCCACCAACCTCTCCCCATTCCCAGTACTCTCTCCCCACACTCTGGTCACCCCCGTTCCATTTTCAACTTCTTTTAGATTCCCTAAAGGAGTGTGATCATGAGAACAAATACATTCTGATTTCTGTAACTCATAACCAGAGGCACACAAAAGTTTCAAACCATTCTCCCTAGGAGTTCCCTAAAGTCTTTTGCGTGAGAGAAAAAATGAAAATAAAAATTTCTAAGCAACTTTCCAAATTAGGAGCTGTGTGCTGCATTTGAGTAGGTCATGTGACATGTGTGTCCTATATTTAATTTATTTCTGAGAACAGAAGTAACAAAGATTTATATTTGATTAGGCATTGAGAGTTTTAAAATCCATAGACATTGTTTGGACTTATGTAAGCAATAAAGACAGGAATTGCAAGATTTTGGGGAAGAAAAAACTTAAGGGGAGACACAATAAGCAAGGACTGTCCAAGTCACAAGGTGAGCCCTGCATTGAGAGCTCGGACCCGGATCTTTGGACAAGATTGGTAATTTAAGGCAAGGACAACTTGCTTGGGTCTTCATTGACATGGTACCTGATATTTTCCTGTAACAATGATTAACGGTTGCTCACTCAAGGCAAAGCAAAACTATGAATTTTGTACTCTCTAATATATGAGATTCACTGTGGAAATGACAGCCTTACCTCTATAAAAGTGTCATGAATACGATCCCCCTGGAGAATACGTATGTGTGTATGTGTGTATGTGCACATTTTGCTTTAAGAATTACTGCTGGAAGGCGAAACTATGTCGGTGGAAACAGTGTTGATGAGTGCTTGATAACGAGACTCAGAAAGGCTGAACAGCTCTGTGAAGAGAAAGAGAACAATGTCCTGTCCCTGTCCCCGATGCCTTGGAGACTGGGGAGGCGACTAGAAAAGGAGAGAGTGTGAAAGGAAAAGCCAGGGAGGTGTGAGCCACTGCCCACAGACCCGCAATCTGAGATACCGCCAATCCTCCTGACACTCCAGATCCTCTGGAAAAAAAAAAAAAAAAAAAAACTACCGAAAAGTCACAGAATGTGTAAGAAGAGTGGATTTTAAGTAGAACATAATCAACAGGACTAAACTCTGCCTCCAAAGTGCTATAGGGAAATGTCACAGTGCCTCACGACAAAACGTAGACAGAAGGAAGCAGAAGTGGATGGGAGATCCACGACGCAGACCACGGAATGAGTTTTAGGGGAAGCCAGACTAGTGCTGAAAAGCAGGGAGCTCCGGCTGGCGGTGCGCTGATGGAGTGGTGGTGGACAGGTGGGAGATGTGTCCATCTTCTCTGCCCATCACAGGTGAACAAGCCTATGTGACAGTTAAAAGTTTCAGAATTTAAGCTGGAGGAGACCTGAAAGAAGTCCCTGGATTTGACAGTTATAAGAAGTTGCTCATCTTACCAAGACCAGTCTGAGAAACTCTGGTTGATGTTACATTCCCAAGGCTGCCTCTATGGTTTTCCTGGGGATGTCTTTCAATTAAGGAAACATCATAGCTCTTCCCCTTGGAATGTTTCCAGGGCAAGTGATTGATGAGCTCTAAATGAGGAATGCATTATGCTTCAGATCTAAATGTCTCCCATACGTCTCGTAGATCTGAAGGGTAACTGGATTGTGAACTGCACTACACTGATAAATGCACTGAGGTGTTTAGAGCCTCGTGTTTTTAGGAGGTGGGGCATGGATGGAAATGGACCAGAGGACCAGGACCAGGGAGCGTGCATTCTGCTTCCTGGCCGCAATGAGGTAAGCATGTTACCTTCTGCCATGACCCTGAACCATGCTGCTTCTGGACTGGAGCCAGCCAGCCACGGATTGAACTTACGGAACTCAGGAGCCCAAATCAGCCTCTCCTTTAAGCTGTGGATGTCAAGTACTTTGTCCCAGCAACGCGAAAGCTAATTTTGATAGTTGACCTTATGATCTCGCCTCCCAAGGGCATAGTTTCCTTTCCACGAAGAAAAAGGCTGACATCTACTGTTTGAAAGAAGCTGCAAACTTTTGTGTGCTCCTTCAAGAGGCAGTGTCATGCTGACGCGGATGCAGAGCTTGTACCTGTCATTCACCACGGGTGGGGCAGCCACCCTGGAAGACAGCAACCTCGCAGTTGTTGCAAAGCTAAGCACAGTCTGATGATACAACCCAGCAGCTGTGCTAGGAGCTATTTCTCCAACTGACTTAAAAACTCACATCAACACAAAACCTTCATGTGAATGTTTACAGCAGTTTTCTCCATAACTGCTACACATGAGGAGGTCACTCCCAAGGTGAATAGGACCACACTGCAGATCAGCCACACAATGCAATCTTACTTAGCATTAAAAAGAAATGAAATGTTAACCTCTGGAAACAGAGAGGAACATGAAATGCAAATCGCTAAGTGAAAGCAGCCGGTCTGAGAAGTTTGCACGCTGAATAATTCCATGTACGGAACATTCTGGAAAAGACAAATCACAAAGAAGGCAGTACATGTGTGACAGAAAATGCTTCCCCCTCTTTCCCGCCAGTGTACGTCAGTGTCTCAATTGCCTAGGTTGTTCCTGTTCCAGCTCTGGTTGCTCCTGTCTCTTAGACACGGCTGGTCACTGTGATGCATATCATATAAACCAATCCCCAGTGGACACACCACTCTGCCTCTCTGCTTCCTGCTTGCTCAACCCATGTAAGCCCCAGACCACCAGAGATCAGTCCTGATGTTCTGGAATGACCTCGCTCAGTGCCTGTCGATATAAATAAATCTGCCCCCAAATCCTGGGTGTCACTTAGGTATTCCTGTTTGCTGTTGTACACTGAACTCTGCTTTGTGCCCAATTTTTCTGTAACTTCAAAAATTTTCTTGTGATAATCAAGTCATTAAACTTTTTAAAAGTTAGATTGTGGATGAAAATGCTTTACTATTGTGATTGACAGATAACTGGTTTAAAACATTTGGACAAATATGCACTACATACAATCACTGGGCTATATTACTAACAGATTTAATGACACCTAGCGTGGTGTGTGTATCTCATGTCACCTCAGTCAAGGCTGTGCAGGTTTTGGCTGAAGATAAAAAAGGGATCATGAAGACTAGATGCTGAAGCATCAGAAAACAACACATTTCTGAGCGAGGAGAAGTCCCGCTCATTCTTTGCCAGTAAATGCAGACAAGGAGCTACTTAAAAATGACAGCAGAGCAGAGCAGAGACTCCTACAGAGATGGGGGAGTTGGGGGAGGGGCTGTCTTCTGCCCCCTGCTCTGCTCTGGGCCACCGTGCCTCACCCTGGACTGTGAAGACCTGTGGCCACACTTGATACCGGGTATCTGCAGCTAAGGTTCCCATCAGAGAGGAGAAACTGGGGCGTATCTCAGACTCTCATTAGGTCTGGACCCTGGGTTGAGAAAACACTAAAAGTGTGCGTGTGGTCTTTTACAGCTCTGAGAAAGTTCACAGCTTTATCATCTGTACTTGTCTCTCTTCATTTAATTACTAGCTGAGAGTAACTGGAGTCGCCCTGTAGTTGTTCAAGTGCTGCCCTCTAGTGGCACCGTGTGTGTGTACAAAGGCAAGAAGAGAAATTCAACCTGGATATTTTGTGGATTTGTTTCCAAATGGACTTAGCACGTGCGGTTAAGATAGTTTCATGATTAGGGAAAATAAATCTGAGTTACAAGTCATCTCTTGGGAAGCTGGCAAACCCTCCCTGACCAGATGATGAGGAAGAGCCAGAAAGGGCCTTCATCTGTACTGTGGTCTTCCTCCAAAGATGGAACCACACTGTGGCCCTGAGGAAAATGTGAGCCGGGAGACAGGCTCAGAGGCAGGAGCACAGTGGACAGCAGCAAGCAGACCAGTGCTCCTGCAGGTGGCCACGGTCACAGAGAGCAGGGAGACACAGGAGCTTGATTTGTAAGTGCAGGGAAATACACAGGGCTGGATTCTGGGAGCCAACACAAAACAAAAGCCAAAAAGCCCCAATACAGTGTGGAGCTCAGTTCTCCCACTGTCCCAACCTCCCACTGTGACAGACATGATGGCCACGTATTAGCAGGAGGACAAGGCTGGGGCGTGGTGGGGTCAGAGGACTCTATCCCGTCCAGTAAGCGTGCATCCAAAGCTACCCGAAAGCCTAAGGTGTACGAACATCCTCTCAAAGGATGCTTCGAGGGTTTTCTCACAAAGTCTTCCTCTCATCTTTCACCTTCTTCTGGGTCCCTTTCCTGGAGTCTAGTTTCAAGTTCCTAATATCTTACAATGAACTTTATAACTTCTCAGACAACACTATAAATGCATTAAAATCTTGAATTTTACTTAAAATAGGTAAATTTTGTAGTGTTCATATCATAAGAAATCCTTTTCAGAAATCTATAAATTCCATCCATTGATCTAAGTCACCCTCCATCATATTTAGCTCTTTAAATCTTGGAAATCATATTGTCCCTACCTCCTTTCCTCCCATCCTTCCATTTTCCTCTCCTTTCTTCCCTTCCACCTTCTTCTCTTCCTCTGACTCCTTTGTTTGCTGGGGAGATGTCTTTCTTTTCTTTTCGACAGACATCGATGGGCTCTAAGCTCAAAGGCCTGCTCTCTGCTCCCAGAACAGCTGTAACATGAAAGAGAGCTGTCATCACTTCCCGATAACACAGAGCTAGAAAATGAAGAAAACAATGTGATAGAATGGGGTGACCCTGACCTCAGGCTCAAAACCAAAACATTTACTAGCTACAGAATTCCAAACCAAACAAGCATCTAAACCACACTGACTTGCGTCTGGGGCTGGGGATGTAGCTCAGTAGAACTAATCTCAGGGGGTGCGTGACCTTGGGTTCAATCCCAGCCTCCCTCCGCACCACAGGTACTGTGCACCTGCCACTGCCCGTCAGGGCTGTGGCCTCTGTCATCTGGGCACCGTGTCCTGCTGTCCAGACCCCTGGCCTTCTCAGCAGTGACCACTGGATCTGCTCGCCTGCTGCCCCATGAGTGAGGCACGTTGCAAAACTTTGAGGCTTCTCAGTAAAACCCATCCTGTCTTACAAGTGAGTAATAATCCTCTAACTCACACTGCACACATGCACACGCATGTGCACGCGTGCACACACGCACAGAGGCTCCATTAGGCCCAGAGAGTCCCCCTCTGGGTATCTTCCTGAAAGAGTTCAGGACACCATATCACAGTGGTCCACCACTTCCGTGGGAATAGAGCGCAGCTCGGAACAGCTGGATCTTGGAAGCAGCTTCCACGACTATCAACAGAAGACAGTGTGGTATTTGCACCTGGTAGAGCGCTACTCTGCTACAAAGGAGAATACATCTGAGTCACTGGTAGGAAAAATCAATGCACCCTAGCACTGTAACGTTAAGTCAAGGCAAGCGGACGTGCAAGCCTAACTATCACGATGTATTCACTGTGCGCGGCAAAGGTGGCCTAGTGACAGGCACCCACACCGCAGTCAGAGCGGGTGCCTGAGGACAGGGACGTGGGGCCCTGGAGGTACACACCAGGGGCTCCCTTCTGCCTGGGACACTGGGTTTGCACCCCGCAGACTCCATTCCCATCTGGGCTGAGCCCTTCCTTGGCCAGCGGGGGGACTACCCGTGAGGTGGCCTGTCCCTCTGGAAATGTCCTGCTCATGTCCACTGTGACGTTTGGACCCTGAGCTGGAAGCCCTGTCCATGCTGAGGTTTATACTTGATGAAAAAGTATACAACTTGTCTTCATCCCCAAGAGGCCACTGGCCTGTGTTATGCAACTGCCTTATTGGAAATGCAAACCACGGGAGGCTGCTTCTCCCCCAAGGCACCCCTGCCCTGGCCCGCAGTGCTGCCCACTCTGCCAGCACTGGGCACCCAGACCCCAAACAGCTCATCTCCAGGGAACCCTCCTTCTCTCCTCACCTGGAGGGAGGCTGTGGCTAAGGTGAGTCTGGGGCTTCGGGCAGTGCAGCCCTGTCCACCTTGTCCCCTACCTCAAGGTGGACCCTGCCGACACTCCCTGCCCCACAAAGAGCCTGGACACAGGCGTGGATGCTGAGTCTGCTGCATTTGCCCCTCTGGGGAGAGAGGCAGAAGGCAGCTGTGACCCTGGGAAGGCCAGAGTCACCGCCAGAGTCGGACGTGGCTTCCTCCTTGCCTCCCTCCCATCTTTCCTTCCTTTGTTTCCCCTCCTTTTCCTTTCCTTCCTCTTCTTCCCTTCTCCCTGCCCACTCTCTGTCTATCCCTCTTTCTGCGATGCACTCCGAACATCTCAACAAAACCAAACACTCTCACGACTTCCTGCCACTTTAGCATCTAGGTCCCTTGCTAAAATAAAGCCAGACAGAGCTCTGTATTCCCCTTCTTCCAATGCAGCGCCGGCTCCGCCTCCCACGCATGTTTCTGCAGCAAAACCCTTCGGCCAGTGTAATAGGCAAGAAATATTTCAAGCGCGTTCCCATATTTGGTTTCCCCGGAATGTCATGGTACTAATCTCCCCATGTTCCCGGTTATAAAACCAGCTCGGAGAAACTCGGGTTTGAATCCAAGGACTTTGGCTGAAGTCAGGACGCCCCTTGGTCTTCCCCTTCCCCACTGGTGCCTTCAAAGAGGCCCAGCATCAGGGGCAGGACCAAGGGGGAATCACAGAGACCCTGCTCAAAAGGAGGTTAAAATGTCCAGATGGCAACAGACCCGCACTCAATTCAGCAGGGCCTCCGAGAGCAGGATAGGGCTCCTGGAACCCTGAGGAGCTCAGAGGCCCCAGTACACTCCTGCTCACTCTCCAATTCCTCCCGGAGCCACGGTGCCTGAAACTCCCCAAGCCTTTGTTTCGCTTTGTTCTCAGGATTCTTCCCAGAGCCTTTGGCTGGGGTGGAGGACTCCAGTTTATAGCACAGGGGGCCCTTTACCTCTCCATCTCCTCATCTGTGAAATGATGGTAGCTTCCGCTGATGCGGTTCCCGAAGAGCTGAAGTCATTTAGCGTCTGCAAGAGACGCTTCACGACGTGAGCGCTTGTGTGATGCCTTGGTTACTTCCCTTCCTGCTGGACCAAAGTAGCTGAAACCCACAGTTTAAGGAAGGACGGGCTCAGGATCTGTGGCGGTTTCGGTCCACGGTGGGCTTGCCTCGGGGCGGGGCACCAGGGCAGCCAGGCCTGGCGGAAGACAACTGCTCGCGGTGTGGAGCGCCGGAAGCAGAGAGCAAAGGGAGGGACCAGCTCATCCAGTGATGCTCCCTGGACCGACGCTGCCAACCAGACCCCACCTCCTACCAGGAAGTTGGCCTGAACACCCAGCATGCAGTCACCTGCCCCAGCCTGCCTGGGAGTCCGAGGCACTGGAGGCACATCTAGCTATAAACCATGAGTATTTACTAAATACCACTGGCCCACCCTGCTCCAGTGACTTCCTAGATTCCTTTGCTACTTCACTGGACTCCATAATTCTTGTCTCAGCCTAACATGTCATGTTACCAAGAATACTGGCTAGTACACAATTGGCACTCAATAGATTTATTTTATTTCTTTTTGGATTTTTTTGTTTGTTGTTTGCTTGTTTTTGAGACAGGGTCTCACTATGCAGTTCAAACTGGCCTTGAACTCACTTTGTAGCCCAGGCTCTTCTTGGACTCACAAAGATCCTCCTGCCTCAGCTTCCTGAGTGCTGGAACTACAGTCATGGGCCACCATGCCCTACCAATAGATTTGTTTGAATTGATGAAATGTTAGGTCCCTTCCATCTAACATGGAAGTGGTGAAAACTGCCATTGATAATTGTATCCTGGGGAATTTTGATTTATTAATGAAATTTTATTTCCTGTTTGCTGAAAGTGTTCACCATAAATAAATATTGAACTGTACAGTTTTACTAGATTTACTGAGGTGACCATTGATTTTCACTTTTAATATTTTCTTATGACCAATTATATATGTTAACAATATAGCTAAGAGCTTGCAGATCTGTGGATTAAATTCAACTTGCTTATCAAGCATTGTTTTTGTTTTGGTAACAAGAATTGAACTCAAGACCTTGCACGTGCTAGGCAGGCACTTATGCTGCCGAGCTACATCCCTGGCTTCAAGAATTATTCTTGTGCACTGCTGTAATCAACTTGCTAATGTGCAATGGATGATCTTTGCACCTAAGTTTCCGAGTACATTTGACCCACCATTTTGACTTCTAAGTCTGCGTTCAGGATGTTTCAGTGTCAGGTTATCGACAGAAATGTGGCCTGGGGTAGTCTCTGGTTGTGTTTCTCTAAAATCATTTATATAAAATTGAATAAATCTGTCCCGTGAATATTTGGGAGCATTTGTCTCTTGGCCTGACCGTTTCATTTTGTGCTGATCACAAATGCCTGGTGGAGTGTCCCTTAGCCTGTAAGACTGGCGCCAGAAATGTTTTAGGGTCCTGATCTTTGGGGTATTTTGCTATATTTGCATGTACACAAAATGAGATGTTGAGGATGGGACCCGAGTGCGCATACGGCTGATTTAGGTTCATGCACACATAGCCTGAAGGCAATCTGACATATTTTTAGCATTCTTGTTTTTTGATGGCTGTTCACTATATAAGGCCGAGTGTGGAATTTTCATCTTGTAGTATTGTATTTACAACTCACAAAGTTTTGAATTTTGGAGCATTTTGGATTTGGGATTTTTGGAGAAAAGAGGCTCCACTGTACTGCTGGATCAGGATCTCTGTGGATATTTTAAAATATTGATTCTAGTCTATTTTTTCCAGACCAGTTTGAACAATTTTCATTTTTCTAAGAGTATACCTTTTTTTCTACTGTTTTAAGGTTTGCAAAGAAACTTTGTTCATAATATTTTATTAGGTCATTTTATCTCTGCATTTGCCCCCATTTAAAAATTTAATATTGTTTAAATCAGTGTCTGTAATTTTGTTTGAAAACTTGACCACTGTTTTGTCATATTTATTTATCTGTGGTAAATGATGCGGGAACATGCCGACCATCTATCTTTCCTTCATTTTCTATTATCTGAGTTTCTAGCTTTTAATTTCTGTCTTTTGCTTTCTTTGGCTTAGGCATTGTTGTTTGTTTTATTTTGCTTTCTTTTGATTTTATTTTTCTTGCTATGCAGCTGAAGTTAATAATCTCTAGACATTGTTTTTCTCTAATAGAGACATTTTACTTCATAAAATTCCACATAAGTACTAACTTTACTGTACTCTAATATTCTTGCGGAAATGTTTTATTATTATCTAGCTTTAAATAATTTCTAATTTCCATATTTTTCTTTAAACTCTAAATTACATAGAAGTCATTTTTTGGCTTTAATTTCCAAACACATATTTGTCTACCTTTTAATTATTGATTTCTGTTATTAAAGATTGCTATGAAAAGATCATAATTGGAACAGAACCAGTTATTTGATATTTGTTAAATCCAGCTTTGTGACCAGCATGAGTGAATTTCTATAAGATCTGAAATTTATTTAAGACATATTAATATTACTGACCTAAATTTGATCTATGTACTGTGAGATGTTAATAACTGAAGAAAATACTCAGAATGGAAAAATCTAAGAGGTTTCTGTGTATCATTTGTATTTTCCCATATTTCTAAAATCTAAAAATTATTTCAAAATGAAAAGCCACAAGTTTAAAATCATGGAACCTGTTACCTCGGTGAAAATTTCCTGCCTTCTTTCAATCCCGAATCTCTCGTATGGTTTGTCTTTTCATTACCATCACATGATTTCAGAGGAGGAGGGTTAATAGTGAACCGAGCTGCCCTCTGCACCTCACTGCAGGCAGAAAACGGGGGCCTGGTCCTCGGGTACGAGGGCCTTTGGCTTGCTGTGTCACATACAGTGTGTGAATTTATACATCTTCACGAAAAGCACGTAAAATACATCCTACTCTTGTAAATATAACCCTCATGGTAATGACAGATCCAACCTTCCCAAATAGTCTAAAGTGGATTTTGAGACCTGATTCATTTACTTGTGAAAGATTATATTGCAGTGTTTATATTCAAGATGAAAATAGGAGACCGAGGGAAACTCACCGGATTGTCCTGTTGTGTTCCCAGTGTTTTGCTGTCCTTCTGTGGTTAATCTTGCTCCTCCCGGGTCCCTCGCATGGCTCCCCACCCTTTCCGCCCATCAGCTCTGATCTTTGTGATTAGCTTTTAAATACAGTATGTGACCCAGGCAGAACTGCAACAAGATAATTAAGATTAAGTGAACAAAACAAATTTATTTTCATGCATACACAGTTGTGCAGAGAATAGGCCACAAATTCAAACTACGTTCTCAGCATTTGCAAAAACTATGGGAGTGTCATTTTGTGGAAGACACTTAAAGTGAGCAACAAATCTATGCTCTTGTTCTACTGCTACTATAGCTCTATATTTTTATTCTATTGGTTTATTTTAAAGTAATCCTGAATATAATTCAGCTTCATTAACTTTTGAGTAACACTAGACAGTCCATTTCTGATGGCCATAGTGAAAGTAATGAAATGGAATGTAATCTCTCGCTGTGCTCCAGGGAGCACTGTTGAGACTTCTTGGGGACTGGGGAGGAACGAGCCAGGATTTCCTCAGCGACTGTGCCAGCCCCACATCCCCTGCTGCCACAAGCACAGAAGAGGAACCCAAAAAGGGAAACAACTCAAGAGCCATGGCCTCCTTTTAATCATGAATACTATATAAACGTTGACCAAATTTATAAAAGATTACAAAATTAATTGAAAGACAGACGTGCCTGCAGTTAACTAGGGAAAAGCACACTTTACAATGTGTTGGCATCACCGGCCAAGGGCCTGCTGGTGAGCAAGGAGTTGGGCGAGATCGGTGCAGAGAGAGGAGGAACTGCGGTCCACAGTGGGTGCACAGTGACCGCCCCGGCCCAGGAGGCTGTGCCAGACTTGCTGCAGACTGCTGGTCATTCCGGGCAGTACAGGGTAAAGCTGTACACACGCATTTGCTATGTGCACCGTTCTCCTTGCAGGTCTATACCCGACTGAAACACGTACGCACTGTAAGTTCCCCAGACCACTGCAGGGAGGGGTCCTCAGGAATGCCGTTCATCATGACCCAGACTGGAAATGCTCCTGAGGCCCTCCATGGTGAAGCAGGTGGGGGTATCAAGGTCCATCCTGGAGTGAAGCTCTACTCTGCCGTCAGCAGGAAGGAACAGCGGCTATTGCAGCAGCACGGGAAGCTTCATGGGCACCCTGGCGGGCGGACACAGGTAGACCGAGTGAAGAGGTTCTGGGAAATGGCCCCCAAAGGTGTGGCCCCCATCCTGTGGTGCCCTTGGTAGGCGCTGCAACCTTTAAGAGACAGGGCCTGGGGACCACAAGTAGGATCCTGGGGACGGATGTGTCCCTGAGGGAGATTTTCCAGTCTCTCTGCTTCTGGCCACTGTGAGACGGCCAGTTCCCCAACCCCATGGTCCCACCATGATACTCTGCAACACCGCAGGCTCAAAGCAACAGAGCCCACTGTCCACAGACTGAAATCTATGAGCTACTGAGGAGAAATGAACTTCCCTCCCTACAAGGCGCTTACATTGCAGGAGTGGGAAGTCAGCGCAGGCCGAGCGGAAGAGAGCAAAGCTGATTGCCTCCGAAGGCCGACAGGGACACAAAAGATGGCAAGATGCTGGCAGCGTTCGTGCCCAGTTCTGCAGAGTAGGTACACATGCTTGCTGTCCACACCGACTACAATCCTTACATACTGCACTCGTAGTGATTAAAAAATCAAAAAGAAATCTGCCAAATGGTTACGGCAACACATCCGTGTGGTAGAAACGCACCACGTGCACTTAATTTAATTGAGATTATCAAAGGATTAGTGTCGGCCTCTATCAATAATTGTTCTGCCTACAACACATCATACCAGAAAGAGCCTCTCTTTACACAATGACTCCAAGGTGTTCCTCCAAGCGCCACTGGAAGCCGCCAGCTGCTTTACTTGGGATCTCCGGGTGATTCGCTTGGTTCCTGAGCACAGGGACACAGTACTTCCGTGGCCTCAGGTTGGTCGTGTGCAGTCACACTGATGATCTAGCATTGGCGGTAACAAAGTATCTGGACCGGGTCCATACACTTAACCGTAAAATGTTTCATTATAGGAAAACCCAAGATGACATCTTTTTCCTAAAATAAATTGAAAAAAAAAAGTGGAGAGGAACAAACTCAGACAGCAACTAAGCGTAGGGAGATTCCCGCCCAGGGTCACTAGTTACCTCATCCTGAGTCTGTTTTCTGGTGTTTAAAGGAACTTTTACTTAATGACAGACTAGTTTCCCCACAGTTTCATACATGAGAAAAACAACACTCACCTTTTAACTGCTCTGCACCAGAGGTTAAATAACAGTTAAGAGTACCTCACATGGTTCAGCTCTACATCTGCTGGAGAAACGTGTTCAACTGTTTAAAAAGAATAGTGGCAGGAGTGATCTATGACAATAGTGTGCTGACTAAGCCTATTAAAATCCATTACATTTTAAATTTATGTCTTAAAAAATAAGAATATACAAATGAAGACACGAACAGAGCTCTTTCCAAATACTGGAAACACTCAGGTTTCAAATACTTTATTGTCATAAACCAACACACACTACTTTACAATATCTCACAATGTCTCACCGCATTTTCAGGGTGACAATCATACAGAGAGAAACCACAAGACGGGTGTTGCCGGGCCGAGCCAGTGAGACAGCAAGGCACAAGGCACCGTCATCTTTCTCCTTGGCAATCTCAGTTAGCAGCAATTCTAGGAAAATTACCAACCACTCCTCCAAGGTCAAAAGCCCTGCTCCTCCTATCGCTTCTCCTTTGTTATTTGCGTTACAAAACAAAGCAAATTGCTAAATACATTCTAGTTGATCCAAAATGCAAAAATGACAGGAACCAGACATTTGAATAGTTTGATTTTAGATGCACAGTTTGAGTGCTTTTCTTCCTTTGGAAAGAAGCATCTTTAAAATCATTTTAATGTAGAGGGAGGGTAATGTCAGTGTAGGTCTATTATTTCATCTACCATTCGCACTAATGAAGTAAATTGTTTAATGAAATTAAAATGTAATGACATGAAAACAAGACAAGATGCTATGAAAGATGAGTATTACAACATTCTCAAGTACGACTGTTTACAAGACGAAAACTATTTACAATCCTTAAAGGAGTCTTTCGACACTTCGGGGTGCAAAAGACTTCAGTAAAACTTAAACTTCTGTAAAGCAAATAGCTTGACTGTTTTTGTTGCCTCGGATACATAAGCTACAATTACAGCTGCTTGAAACAGAAGAACTAAAAATAAAAGGAAATTATATTACTTTATCATAAACATACCCATTAACTTCAGTAGTGATTTTATATAACTACAATTTTAGTTATTTTTAACTACCGATTCATGTGCATAAATTGGAATTGTCCTACATTGAAAATTCCTGAAGCAAATGAAGCTATAGAAAACTGCACATACAAATGAGAAAATTCTTTTCTTACTGTGAAAAATGTCTGATAATATTACAGATAAAAAAGTGCCAACTTGAACTAAACCCAAGACTTAAATAGTTTTATTTTCAGTCCACTTGTATATTTAAATTTAGACTTTTAAAACTGATTTTTAACCAATACATAAACTTGTAATTATTATTTTCATGTAACTAATGTACCAGATTTTCAGGTTTTTAAAAAACTTTTTGTAGTATTAGCTGGAAAGGAGAGGAGCACGGTTAGCACAAAAGGGAAGATGGGTCCTGAGATTTCTCACAAATGTCTCAATGTCCTTCAGACACGGGCACACGTTTCCTAGTAGACTGACGAATACCATTTTTGTGAATGCCCTCTGCACTGCACACTTTCCCCAAGAAACACTGGCATCACTTGACACGGCATCCTCGTGAAAAGTCCTTCTAATTCTATCTGAATGTGGGCTCTGATTCTTGTAACTCATGTGACACTCTTTAGCTGTGGTTGTCTGTTAAATTTCCTGTTTGGACCAGATTCTGCAAACCAAAACAAACAGCTCAAGAAAAGCCTATGGTGGGTGAGTGACCACTGTTTTCCTCTTTGGCATTTCCAGTTAAGGGGTTTCCTTTTAGAGGTACAGAGAAAGAGAGGGCAAGAGACACAAATGGGGAGCCCTTGCGTCACAGCAGTTTCAGGGCTCCGAAAAAGGTGCCGTCGCCATCACGAGAGATCTGTGCATTTTCTCTTGGAATTGCAAGTTGGAGTTCGTCTCCCTCTTCCAGCTTCGCAATGCCTGGCAAAGAAGGATTCATGAGAGCTTTAAGTGGTTGCTCAGTGGAAAAAGGAAGATAGTAATAATCTTAAAGCCAACAGTTTTGCTTTGCAAAAAAATGTTAAGAGAGACATTCAGACTTAAGGGTGCATTCGTAGATATCTCAGCCAGCCCCAAATCTATTAGCGTTGAACATGACATGAAGTAAAGTAAAATTAAACAATCAGGAGAAGACACAACAGATACACTGGAGTTAGCATTGCTACTCATAAAATATGGACTGTAAAAGACCCCAACAAGTCATAGCTTGTCCCTGATAGTTTATCATGTAGTTCAAGGTGGGGTTTTTTTTTTAAATTTTATTAACCAAGGATACTTGTTATAATAATGCTCAATAAAAATGAAAAAAATCACATATATTTATGTATACTGAACCATCCAGGTTATTCTTTAAATATGCAAATTTAAAAGAAAAAATTAGAGAAAGAAAACCAAACTCTTTACTAACAAAGCACAGTTTAGTATCTTTTTTTCTTTAAACTACCAACTATGAGTTTGAGGGTCATTTAGATCACTTTTTACAACTATCTATGTTTTAGGCTTTCTTAAATGACCATGTTTATCTTCATAATCAAAAACAACAAAGCAGTTAGTCCCTTACGAATGACCAACAGGTCTGTGGGTGCCTGAGGTATAGTGATGTATTCTGAGAATTAAGGAAACAAAGCACAGTTCACAAAATACTTTTACTGTATTGGTAATTACTGGCCATGCTCCAAAAGAAAAATATGAAGGAGAAAAAGAAGAGAAAGAGGCGGAGAAGCAATGATAAGCTAAGGAATAAAATGAATGGTATTTGAATTGTGGAGATTTACAGTTTGAAAACCAGTCACATTTTATTAGCAGACAGTAAAAGCTTTTACTGATACAATGGTGTCAATGTCCCAAAGCTCAATGCACCTGGAAGGGTCGGTGTTTATTTACAGAATATTTATTATGTTCCAGTCACCCACTGAGCAGGCATAAAAAGTTGTTGTCCTAATGTCTTGTTTTTTTGCAATGGGCAAGGACAGATAACAAACATTTCCTGTGTGGGAATCGCTTAGAATCATGTATACTTTTTGTAGAGGCGGCGAACACGTAAGCAATGACAGCCTTAGATAGTTCAATAAAGAAAATGATTTTTGTGAAAAGATCAGGATCTATTTATTGAATAGAATTGCAATTATCAGAGAAATTAAAAAGGGTCTAATATTTTAGAAAAGGCTAATATTTGGAAAAGGAGCATTTAGAAATATTAAAAGGCTAGAGGCCACGGAGCACTGAGAAATCTTAATCTGAAGATTAAGTGGGTGTGAACAGCACTAATTTCAATGTAAAACCCTGAGCCGTGGCCTAGTTCAGCTACTCCAGCCTGCAGTGTTGGCTTCTTTCCACAACAGGCATATTCAATTTATTAACAGGAAATAAGTAATATTTAACTGTATGTATAAAAGTGGTTCACCTAGCACCTAGGGAGCTTCTTTAATTGACTATTAAAAATGTTTAAGGCCCCTAGAGAAGTACTTTTTGCACTTATGCACCAGCAGGTAGTTTTTAGTGGCTTTAAGCAAATTTGTCCTAAAATAGTTTAAAAACTGCAAGCCTGAAACTTCTGTGAAATCAAGGTAACTATTCTTAAAAAGTCAGACGCCTAAAAGCTGTTGCCAAGTACTCTCATAGGAAGCAGATGGGTGAGGAGCAAAGGATTAGTAAAAAATTTTTAAGTTAGTTACAAACACTGAGTACTAACCCATAATGAGCAGTAGATTGGTGTGGCCGTGCCCTTTACAAACATTTTGCAATATCAAATTGCTGGCCACAGCGCAAGTTTCTTTATGAAAATCAGGGAATTCCAGTGTGTTAGACTTCCTCCTATTCTGTGAAGTCAGTTAGGGTTTCAGATCCAGAATGTCATCACCTCTGTTTGTATTCACTGTTTTCCTTGGTTTCTAACCGATTTACTGGGTGTTTGTTTGTAAACTCTGGGATACTTAAAAAGTATTTCCCAATCTTGCCTTCCACTTTGCCACTCACTGTAAGCAAGGCCTCAAGGGAGCCCTAAAATTTCTAAAGAGATTTGCCAAAATCACCAGGGACAAGAACACCTGGAGATGAAAGGTGTGCTCACCTGGAACGTTTGAGTTACTCTGTTTTCCAAGACCAGCCTTGGTTGCCTTGAAATTATTCCCTCCACCTCGCCCCTCACAAAGGAAAGGCCAGCAGCCACAGGCCCCAGCAGACTGGGAACCACAGACACTGCAATCCCTGTGCCGCTTCTCTGCCTCTGGGTCCAAAGGCAGGGCTATGGCTAAGCGTGCAGCCCCCAAGTCACTTGTCCCACACTGACACGCACCAGCTGTGAGCGTGCAACACCCCCAGCTCCCAGACATGCCAGGGGTCACTGCCTCTGCGGGGCGGGTGTGGAGTCTGGGTGACTCACCACAGAACCAGACTGGCCAGTTTAAACCCTATGGCTGAGAACTTGGGACAATGGTGTCACCTGCCTAAATGATAAGGTTCCACCACCTGCCAGAGTCCACCTCCCAGCATGGCAAGGTTAAAGGAGTGGGCGTGCAAGAGCGCCTGGAAAACAGTGGTGGCTGCAAAGACTCAGGGAGAACATCAGAGAAGGCTTCCCAGCGAGGAGTCAGGAAGTGACGCCCCTTTCTGCGGGGATATCGGAGTGGTTAACAGCCATGTCGGCTGTGTCCACAGACGCCGGCCTGTCTTCACCCCCGGCAAGTGGATCTGAGAAGGGTTATTTACCAGCTGAGTAACAGGAATTATTGGGTAGTGTTTCAGGCATATTCTGAATGCAACGGAACAGAGTCACCAGACTCAGCTCGTCCCCAAAGACGTGGACCTTTTTCCTCTGTATTAGGTGTCCCATGGCGAAAGTGTTATCAGTGTACAAAACCTGGGAAACAAAGCAAAGGGCATTGTCAGGAGTGCGCGGTGGGGGAGGCCTGGGGACCGGAAAGGGAGTCAGGGTTGTGCCTACCTGACCGTAGATGAAGAAGTAGCCAGGTTCCTTCACCACTATCTTATTCTCTTTCTCCTCCAAGGCTCTTCCTCTCTTGAAGCTGAGAAGCCACGGTACAAACGTGTAGGAGCCTACAAAGAAGAGAATTGCTTGTAAGAAAAGAAACAGAAGGGCGCTTTTCAGCTTCTCTTCATTGCTAACCTGAATCTGTAACTTACAGAAAACTTCCATCTATTTATTAAACATCATGAAGAGGATGAAAGAAAAATCCCAGAGCTCCAGTGCATCCTCAGCAATCACGCGTATGTTGACCTGCACAACCGCGGGGCTCTGTGTGAGTGCCTGGGTTTTATTCATTCAGTTGCTGTCTTCATTTCATTGATTTCACAGCAAAGGGGTGGGGGTCTGGGTACAGAATGGGCACCGTTTTCACTGGTTCTTCTAGAGGAGGAACTGATCATGTGGAGAAGTCACCAAAAGGTATCAGGAAGAAGCCAGCCCCGTCCCATGGCCTGGGGATGAGCAGGGAGCAGGAGACCCAGGGGCCCCACTGAGATGTGCACGTCACTTCCCTGGATCTCAGCCCTCAGCCACCGATGACTACCACTGTCTGCTCGTCCTCCTCAGCTCCACTCTCTGTTCCTCCGAGCTCAGGGATTTTAGCTTCACAGAGGCCGAGGGAGAGTGGCCACACAAAGCCCTCCGAGTTCCTCCAGGATGTCACAGAGCGGATTTCCCTCTCTTGGATGACTGGTGTGTTCCTCGGTGCTTCCAGCTTGTGGGTTTTACACACTTATCTGGGGACGGACACCGAGGCCGGTTCCGTGTCTGGGCCGCTGTGAATCACACTGCAGTAACTGCGAGCCGTGAGTGTCTGCTCAGGACGAGGATTTGATTCCCTGTGCACAGATACCCAGAGAGAGAGGGGACTGCGGATGCCAGGAGCGTGTGCACACAGCCCACTTCCCAGGGGGCTCTGCTCCACGCTCAGTCCAGAGAGCCCCTCCGCCACCATCTCCCCATCTCGGCGTGGCCAGGTCTGGACGCCCTACTCCGCTTTTAACCTGAAGGAGGGCTCTAGGCCCCTTGTCCTGAAGTGCAAATTCCCCAGGGTCATGCTGAATGATAACAATCAGTCAGCAAAACACACCACCCCACCCCCTTACAAAAACAAAGGCAAAATCATCTTCACCTGTCTGCTGGCATGATAACCTCAGTAAAAAGATTGCAATAGTGGTCTTTAATTTTATTTAAATGCAGTGGTGTCCCCAAAACAGTTTTAAATATTGAGTGCTGAAAAAGCATGAGGAAGAATGAGCATAATGATGATACAGGTGACTGCGCCCGCGGGTCAGCATCACTGACTCGATACTTGGACCGAGGAGGCTTTCTCCTCTCGAAACGAGGCAAACCTTAGATGCTCACGTCTCTGAACACAGGGACTGCTTACTTTTGATCCCCTGCTATTTCCCCAGGGCTTAAAATGCTAACTAGCTCACAGTAGATGCGCAGCAAATATT
>PVJX010034071.1:0-19212 GCA_004027295.1 Dolichotis patagonum
ATGTGCACCCATGTTTATAGCAGCACAATTTGTAATAGCCAGATCTTGGAAACAACCTAAGTGCCCATCAACTGAGGAATGGATTAAAAGGTGTGATATTTCTATACAATGGAGTACTACTCAGCTATAAAGAATGATCACATTGAGATATTTATAAATAAATGGATGCAACTTGAGACTATACTCGTAAGCAAAATAAACCAAACTCACATGTATAAATACCGTATAGTCTCCCTAGTGTGAGACATGGTAAGAGTACATAATATTTTATGGTAATCATGATTGCCCATTACATTGCTTTGAAGCCTCTTAATGTTTTCATTCATCAGTTGGAATGGTTTTATTCTGTTTTGTTTGACTTTATTTTGTGTGATGGTATGAACAGCTGTTTTGAAGAAAACAAAACATTATGGTAGCCATTGCTGATTTAATATCATCTTGCTTTGAAGTCCTACCATGCTTTTATTCTTCTATTACCATTGGTTCTATCATGTTGTGTCTTATTGGGATTTTAATATATGTGATAGTATAAACAAATTTTTTATGGAAAATGAGATATTATGGTAGTCATTGATCATTTTCTGTTAGTCAGTTCAGAATACCCTGTAATTCTTTCATTCTCTTGAATGGTTTTATGCTGTTTTGTTATGTTTGATATTATTGTGTGTGAAGCCATGCTCAACTATTACAAAGAAAGAGGTATTATGATAACTACTGTTAATATCCAGTTGTCTTTTTGTAGAGTGCTGTGTTGCTTATGTTGTTCTGTTCTGATATGCTTTGTTCTGTCCTCTTTTTGTTTTATTCTCTTTAAAATAAACAAATAAAAAATTGAACTAATGTGAAAGAAGGCAGGAAAGTAAAAATATCAATGGATCAGAAAAAGAAAGGAAGTAACAACATGGAGGATTTTATCTTATATTAAATATGAACAGTCTAGCTTCTCCAAATAAAAAGCAGATATTGCCAATCCAAAAAGTAAAGCAAGCCCTAACTATAAACTAAATATGAGATGTTCTCTTTAAATGTACATACAAATAGGCTAAAAGTTTTAAAATGAAAAAGTTACATAGAACTAGAAAATACTAAGAAAGATGGATTCCCTATACAAGTATGGTATAAAGTGAATTTAAGTAAAAGTATACTTACTCGGAATTAAGATAGATAGTCTATATATAAAAAAAAGTGTCAACTAACCAATAAAATATAATACTATTAATTGTGTATTCATATAATATTAGGCCTTCAAAACACATGAGAACTCACATGCTGAAACAGTAAATAACAATTATTTTCAGCTATAAGCTACATTCTCAGTAGCTTGAGGTGAAAAAGAAATAAGTTGAGTATAGCAGTAGATGACCTGAATAAAATCATCAGATAATACTTACAAAAATTGTCTACAAGATGAGGGAAGAATACACATTTCTGTCAAATTTATATATGCAACTCACAGATAAATCACATTCTGAAAAAACAAAAATCCCAATCAGTTTTAAATTGTTAAAATCATATGAAATATGATCCTTGAATGCAATAAACTTAATTTAGACTTAAAAAACAGAAGTCTAGGAAATACGTGGTATTTGGAAATTGAAAAACACATTGCAGTAAGATGGGTCAATTAATAAAATGAAAATTTAAGTAACTCTGATATAAAAATGTGACATATCAAAATTGGTGGGAAAAAGTTAAAATAGTGATTAGAAAATAATACTGTTAAATGATTATATGACAATTATAAAGGTATCAGATTAATGACTAAAGCTTCTATCTAGAAACATTATTAAAATTGTAAAATATTAACCTCAAAGTTAGCAGAGGAAAGGAAATATTTAACATAAGATTTTAAATAAGTGAAATGAAGGGCCGAGGATTTAGCTCAGGCACAAGTACCTGCCTGGCAAGTGTGAGGTTGAAAGCTCTATCCTCAGTACCAAAAGAAAAACTGTAAGTGAAATAGAACATATATGAAGAAAAGGAAAAAGAAAGGAGGGAGGGAGGAAAGAAAAGAAAATTCAAAGATACCAAACATTTGCTTGAATGTATCAATAAAATTTATAAACCTCTAGCTGAACTGAGTAGGGAAAAAGAGAGAAGACATCAGTTGCCAATGTTACAAACAAAATAGAGAATGTTGCTGTGGACAGTAAGACATGAAAATGATAATAAAGGCCTGTAAATGCTGATCAAAAATTGCAGCGATACAATAAAAGACACATCATCATTAAGCTCTTTAAAATGGTACCCTTCACTTCAAATGCACATATCACATTGGTCTTACCATTTCCTGAAACATTTCTGGAAATCATTCATGAGTGTCTTTGGTTGTGCTGTCATGATTTTAAGGCTGAACATTACTGCATTGTGTATATATATATATATATATATATATATCACAATTTATCATGCATCTATTGATGGACTATGTATCTTGAGTGTTGTGAGTACCACTGCAATGAATATGGAAGTACAAATACGTTTTTTGTCTAGAATGAAAATAGAACCTTAGCCCACACCTGATACCAAATTTAATTCTGAATTCTACTATTAGGTATACATTGAAAGGAAATGTCCAAATTTTATCTGACACATTTTTTGAATTTGAGATTAAATCCATATAACAGAAACATAATTTAAAGTATATATTTTAGTACTTTTCGTTTGTGTGTGTGTATGTGTGTTTTGGTTTTTGATACTGGGAATTGAATGCAGAACCTCATGCATGCTAAGCATGTGTTCTGCCAAAGCTCCACCCTCAACCCCTGTTCAGTATTTTCCAGTATAGTTTCAAGTTTATGCCAGTATCAACACTATGTAATTGTTGATATTCATCACCACAGATGAAACACATTATGCATTAGAAATTCTTCACTACTTTGCATTCCCTCCTCTTCCTTAACTCTAGCAACCAATAGTATGCTTTCTTCTTCTGTACTGAAAATTTCATATTACTAGAATGATATAACACATAGTCTTTTTTGTACCTGGGTTCTGTCACTTAGTGTGATGTTTTGAAGATTCATACATGTTGCAGCTATATTAATACTTCATTTCTTTTTTTCTGAAGAGTAGTTCATTATACTCATACACCACATAGTTTACCATAGCTCAGTTAAGAAAATTTGTCTTTTTCTTCTTTTGACTATTATGCTCTGATATTTGTTTGTTGATTTTTGCCTATTTTTAATTAATTAAGCTTATTGATACATGTTAGATATGCATAATTTTAAAATTCATCATGGGGAATATGGTGGATTGACAAGAGGTGGTCAACTTGTAACACCCAGATCAACTGAATCAGCATGGTGCTGGATGTAGAGCACCCACCTTAGGATTGTTGCTAGCTGCATTTAAAAAAGAGAGAAAGAGAACTAGAAGGGAAGATGTGAGGCTGTTGATTCTCCTGGAGGAGCTTGTCAAGCTTATTTCCTGATATGAACTCGGTTATTCTCATGGGAGGAACTTGGGAGCTCGCTGTTGCTGAGGATGGCTGCAATTCTTTTCAGGGGAGCTCTGGTCTTTACTTTGAGTGTCACTTTTTGGCTCCTGTGAAGATGCTTCAGCCTGCTGGCACAGATACTTCATCCGACTGGTACCAACAGATCTTTGATACAGACTTACATGAGACATTGTCATGGGTTCTAGGCTGCACCATTTTGCATTTGCTCCAGGTGTTTACACAACTCCTATTTTTTTCATACTCTGGCCACTATTTGTTAATATTTATTTATCTGGTCATCCCAGTCTAGGTGAAGCCATGTCCCATTATTGTTTTGATTTGTATTTCTTTAATGGTTTATAATATCAAGTATCTTTTCCAGGGCCTATTGGCCATTTATACACTTTCTTTGGACAAATATTTCCCCACATCTTTGATCCATTTTAAATTGTGTTCTTTCCCACCCAGAGCACCTCAGAAGGCCTGGGGGAGCCTTGTTGACCACACTCTCCACCCAGACAATCTCAGGGGTACAGTGGGAGAATCAGCAATCTCTTCCACACAAGAAGGACCTCAGCAGCTGGCAGGAGATTCAGTGACCCCTCCTGCAACCAGAAGGATCTCAGAAGTCCCACAAAATAACGGGTGACCCCTTCCCCAACCCAGAGGACTACAGTGGGCAGGAATGACACCCAGTGACACGTTCTTCAACCCAGATGATCGCTATAGTCTTGCAGAATCCTCAGTGACCCTTTCCCCATCCCATAAGACTGTGGCAGGCCAATGAGAGCACAGGTGATCCCTCCTTCTACTTAGAGGAACACAGGTCATCCTGCAAGACTCCCAGTGATATATTAAGGCCCCAGCTAGGGAGCATATGATGGACAGGTAGATCTGAAGACCTAGAAATTCTTGAGTCACAGTAACAATATGAGCTAAGGATTGGATCATATCAATACTCCTAGGACAGTCAGCCCAGAAAAATCCAGGACTTACCTAACTGACCCCACAGGAGGAATTTAGCTGACTGGCTCCTCACCTATACCGCAGGACCCAGTAACTGGGTGACTGTCAGCCACACAGTAGGAGCCTAAGTCACACATGATGGGCAGTTGTGACTAGTTGGATTGAAAAGACCTAAGTATTAACCAAGAGGTGAAAATGATAAAATGAAAAAGCAAAATGCAACTAAAATCACCAGCCAATCTGGAACAAGTACAGGAGAAACTGAAATAGAGGACATTTGAAGTCATAAGCCTGGAATTTCTGAAAAGATAGCAAAAGAATTAAAGAAACAAATCCATGGGGCTATAGAGGAAATCAGATCAGAAATAATCTCTCAGACTAAAAAAAAAAGGAAATGACAACTTTAATGAAGAATTTTTCAGCATCACTAGAGAAATCATAGATAAAAAATACAGGAGCATAAGAAAATGATGGAAGCCTTGAATGAACAATATAGGAAACAAACAGAGTGCATGAAAGAGATTCAAAGAGATATCCATTTAAATTCAAACTTTCATTGAAAGCTGGTAAAACTGCTTAAACAAATGTGAAGACAGACTTTAAGAACCTGAAGATGGGTTTCATGCCTTGCAATCATGAAAGGAAAGATATATTTTAAAAAGGGGACAATGAAATAATTCAACAACCCCAAGACGTAACAAAGGTAAACAATATAAAATAGGATAGGTGTCAATAAAAAGTAGGAGTCAACTCAAATGATATAAAAAAATTTGCAAAAGTCATAGCAGAAAATCTCCCAAGCATGGGAACAGAATCTGATATACAGATAAATGAGGCATATAGAACTCAAAAGAGCCAAAAGCAAAATAAATCTACACCCACACATATAAAAATCAACATCCTAGAAATTCAACACAAAAACAGAATATTAAATGCTGTTAAAGAAAAGAAACAGATTACCTATTGAGGAAAGCCATTAGAATCACAATTGACTTCTCAACACAAACCCTCCAGTCAAGAGCAACTTGGAATGAAGTATTTCAAGTCCTGAAAGAAAACAAATTCCAACCCAGATTGATGTACCCTGCAAAATTCTCTTTCAAAAATAATGGAGAAATAAGATACTTCCATGAGAAAAAGCAACTAGAAAAATTCATTTTCACTAAACCAATCCTAGATAGAATACTCAAAGATATTCTAGATGAAGACAAATTGGCCATAATTCCCAGAAAGAAACCACAAAGCAAGGCAAGCAATTAAAAAAATGAGAAAATCAAGGAATCAACAACAAGGAAATAACATGAAAAAAATAAGCCAATACATATCAGCTATAATCATCAATGTAAATAGTCTCAAGAAACAAGATTCAATGATATGCTGTACACCAGAAACACATTTAACTCAAAAAGAAACTCATAGACTGAGAGCCAAAGGATTGAAAACAATATTCTATGCAGCAGGAACCAAGAAAAAAGCAAGGCTAGCCATTATGTTTGCAGGTAATGTGAACTTCAAATCAAGAATGATCAAAAGAGTTAAAGTTTCTACACCCATGTTAGGAGAAAAATTCAAGAGGAAGAGATAATAATCATAAATATATATGTAACAAATCTGGGAGCACCCAACTATAAAAGCCAAATATTAATAGGCATGAAAAATCAAATATGCAATAACACAATTTTAATGTGGGACCATAATAATCCACTGTCACAGAGACAGATCGATTAGAAGAAAGTCAGCAAAGAAATAACAGAATGGAATCAAACGTGAACAAATGGATTTAATAGATGTTTACAGAGTTTTCCATCCAACAACATCAGTATATACATTCTCCTCGGCTGCACATAAAATGTTCTCTAAAATACACCATAGAAAATGCTTAAATAAAAGTAATCAGACGTGGTAGCACATGCCTGTAATCCCAGGACTCGGGAGGCTGAGGCAGGAGAATTATTTGGAGTTTGTGACCAGCCTAGGCTATAAAGTGAGCTCAAGGCCAGCCTGAACTGCATAGTGAGACCCTGTTTTAAAAAGACAAAAAGTAAATACATAAAAGCAAAGGAATTGAAATCATCTCATGCATATTATCCAACCATTGTACAATGAAATTGGAAATTAATGGCAAAAGACTCTGCAAAAAATACAGAAACCATGAAATTAAATAAACCCTTCTGAACAACCAATGAGTCACAGATGAAATTAAAAAAGAAAATAAACAATATCTACAATCAAATGGAAATAGAGATACAACATAATAGATAATAGAGACTGTGGGGTACAATGATAACCTTCCTAAGAGGGAAATATATAGCAGTGAGTTCTCACATCAGGAAAATAGAATGAGCACAAATAAACAACCTAATGCTGTACCTCAAGCTGCTAGAAAAAGAAGAGCATGTCAAGTCCTAAGCCCAAAGTAGGGAGAAAGTTATAAAGATCAAAGCAGAAATTAACACAATTGAGACTCAAAAAATAATACAAAGAACTAATGAATCAAAGAGTTGGTTCTTTGAAAGAATGAAGAAAATTAATAAACCGCTAGCCAACATTATCAATCAAAGGAAAGAAAAAACTCAAATTCATACAATGAGGACTGAAAAGGGTGAAATCAACTACAGATTCTGAGGAAATTTAGATCATCAATATCTAACTCAAAAATCTTTCCTTGCATAGGATGGAAAATATAGAATAAATGCACAGAATCTGAGAAAATTATGAATTATCAAAGCTGAATAAAGAAAATATAAAAATTTTTGAATAATGTAATACCAGTTACTGCAATTTAAAATGTAATTAAAAATTTATCAACCAAGAAAAGCTCAGATCCTTATAGATCCGTAGATGAATTCTACAACAAATTTAGAGAAGGCAATGCCAACATTCTTCAAACTCTTCAATGAAATTGAAAGGGAAGCAATTCTCCCAGACTAATTCCTGGCGGCAAGAATTACTCTGATAATAAAATCAAAGTCTCAATAAAAGAAAAAAAAAGCTATAGGCCAAACTCCCTAATGAACATAAATGGAAAAATCCTCAATAAAATACTACAAATCGAATGCAATAAGTCATCAAGATTATACCACATGACCTTAACGGAATTCAACCAAGGAATTCTGGGATGGTTCAACATATGCAAATCAATAAACATAATACACTGTATTAAAAGAGTCAGAGACAAAAATCACAGTGTCATCTCAATAAAGCACAAAAATCTTTGATAAATTTTAGCACATGTTCATGATTAAAAAATCCTACAGAGAATCATAACCTCTATCTGATAAATGCCGTCTATGACAAACCAACAGTCAACATCATACTAAAAGGACAAAAAGAGAAAGCCCTCACTCTGAAATCAGGAACAAGACAAGGATGTTCACTAACACCACTGCTACTCAATATAGTTCTGAAAACATTAGAGTAATTAGATAAGACAGACAAATAAAAGAAATAAGGATAGGAAAGGAAGTAGTTAAATATCATTATTTGCAGATGACATGATACTCTACATAGAAGATCCCAAAAATTCCACCAAAAGACTACTAGAGTTCATACGCAAATTCAGCAGCATAGCTAAATACAAAATCAACACTCAAAAATCAATAACATTCTTTACACAAATAACAAATTTACTGAAACAGAAATTAGGGAAACAACAGCTGTCACACTAGCATCCAAAACAATTAAATACATAGGAATAAATCTAAGAAAATATGTAAATGATGTATATATTGTATATTACAGTACTCTGTAAAAGGAGATTGAACAGCATATCAGAAAATGGAAAGATAGCCCTTGCTCAATAAGAGGAAGAATCAATATTGTGAAAATAGTCATATTCTCAAAACTGTTATACAGAATTAATGCAAATCCCAATCAAAATGCCAGTAGCATGCCTACCAGATCTAGAGAAAATCTTCCTAAAGTACAATTGGAAACAGAAGAAATCTAGAATAGCAAAGGCAATCCTGGGCAAAAAAGAAAAGGCAGCAGGCATAATGATCCCAGAATTGAAATTACACTACCAATTTACTGTGATAAAATCAGCATGGTACTGGTAAAACAAAAACAAAACAAAGAAAAACAGAGCTGAGGATCAGTGAGACAGATTAGAAGATGCAGACCCAACTACAAAGACACTCAACTACCTTATCTTTGAAAAAGAGGCCAAAAATATACGCTGAAAGAAAGATAGCCTCTTTAATAAATGGTGATGGAAAAGTTGGCTTCTCATTCAAAAATCTATAACTAGATACTCGTCTATCACTATGCACTAAATTAAAGCCAAAATGGATCAAAAATCTAAACATTAAAAGAGAAATCTGATATATAATGGAAGACAAGATAGGAATCTTGAAGACATAGGGGTAGGTAAAGAGTTCACAAACAAAATTCAAACTTCACAGAAGTACTTTAAAGAATCAACAACTGGGATCTCATCTTATTAAAAAATTTTTGCAATTCACAATAAATCACTAACAGAGGGAAAAGAAAATCCAAGAATCGGAAAAATTTTAGCCAACTCTCCCTCAGACATAGGATTTATATCCAAAACATAAAAAGAATTGAGAAATATTAAGGTCCCCCAAATTCAAAGACCCAATCCAAATATGGGCATCTGAGATGACTACCCACTTGTCAGATGGAGATATACAATTGGCAAATAAATATATGAAGAAATGCAAATTAAAATAGCACCAAGATTCCAGAAAGAATAGCTATCATTAAGAAATCAACACTAACAAAATCTGGCAAGGCATTAGGGAAAAAGAAACACTTCTCTATTACTGGTGGGAGTGTAGAATAGTCAACCTCTGTGGAAATCAGTGTGAAGATTTCTCAAAAAACTAGGATTGGAAGTCCCATTCAATTCAGCTATTCCTCTTCTGGGTATCTTCCCAAAAAAATTAAAAACATCATCTCACAGCAATATATGTGCACCCATTCTTATAGCAGCACAACTTGTAATAGCTAGATCTTAGAAACTATCCAAATACCAATCAACTATTGAATGGATATAAACAATGTGATATTCATATAATGGAATACTAGTCAGATATGAAGAAGGATAAGCTTGAGGCTTTTTTTATTTAAAGGAAAAAAGAAGCAAAACAGAAAAAAGGATAGAAATAATACAGAATTTCAAAAGAAATTAATGCTAAGAACTCACTAATTGATAAACTACATATTGTCATCTTAGAAATAGTTGTTCAAGTGCCAAAATTAAAGCATAGAAAGCAGACAATCAAACAATGAGAGTGCAAACCGTTCTGTTCAATGATCCAACAAAAGCATAGTAATGTGATTATCTATCTTACACACTTAAACATACATGCAGTTGTGTCCTTTAGAGCACTTTCTTTTCTTCTCTTTTTTTTACAATAGCTATTACACATTTTGGAACTTACTACTCCTACAGTTTTTACTATTTTTTGCACCAGAGAGACAATGTGAAATTTATAAATATGATTCTTAATTTCACTTATGAGGATAGTCTGCAGTTGCCTGAATTTACCTATGAAGGCCTCAAGATCATCCTTTTTTATAGCTGGGTAATACTGCATTGTATAAAAATACCACATCTTTTTCATCCACTCTGTGGTTGATGGGCATTTTGGTTGTTTCCAATATTTAGCTATCAAAAATTGTGCTGCTACAAACATGGGTGCACATATATCACTGTGATATGACATTTTCAGTTTCTCTGGGAAAATATCCAGGAGGAGAATAGCTGGATTGAATGGAACTTCCAATCCTAGTCTTCTGAGAATTCTCCATACTGATTTCCACAGTGGTTGCACTAGTCTACACTCCCACTAACAGTGGAGCAGTGTTCCTTTTTCCTGCAGCCTCACCAACATTTGTTATCAGTTGATTTCTTGATGGCAGCTTTTCTTTCCGGTGTGAGATGAAATCTCAATGCTGTTTTAATTTCCATTTCTTGAATGACCAGTGATGGTGGATATTTCTTCATGTATTTATTTTCCATTTGTATATCATCATCTGAGAACTGTGTGTTCATCTCAGATGCTCATTTTTGGAGAGGGTCTTTGAATTTGGGGGGCTTGATGTTTTTCAATTCTTTATATGCTCTGGATATAAGTCCTTTGTCTGAGGGGTTGCTGGCTAAAATTCTTTCCCATTCTGTGGGTTTTCTTTTCACTCTGATGGTGATTTCTTTTGAAGTGCAGAAACTTTCCAATAATATAAGATCCCAGTTGTTGATTCTCTGAAGTGTTTCCCATGTGGTTTGCATTTTGTTCATAAATTCTCTGCCTACCCCTATGTCTCCAAGAGATCTACCTACCTTGTGTTCCAGTAGATTTAGTGTTTCTGTTTTTATATTTAGATCTTTGACCCATTGTGACTTTAGTTTAGTGCATGGTGATAAGCATGTGTCTAGCTTCAGTCTTCAGCGTGTGGAGAGCCAATTTTTCCAACACCATTTATTAAAGAGGCTATCCTTCTTCCAGTGAACATGTTTAGCCCCTTTGTGAAATATAAGGTGGCTGAGTGCTTTGTAGTTGTGTTTTCATCTTCTAATCTGTTCCATTGACCCTCAGGTCTATTTTTTTGCCAATACCATACTGATTTTATCACAGCAGCTTTGTAGTATAGTTTAAGTCAGGAATTGAGATGCTTCCTGTCTTGCCTTTGTTGCTCAGAATCAACTTTGCTATTCTAGTGGGTTTTTTTGTTTCCAAATGAATTTTAGGAGTGTTTCCTCTGGATTTGTAAGATATGATCATGGCATTTTCATTGGGATTACATTAGGTCTGTGTAAAAGTTTTGGCAGTATGGCCATTTTCACAATGTTGTTTCTTCCTAGCCAAGAGCAAGGAATATCCTTCCATTTTCTAATATCCTCTTCAATCTCCTTTTTTAGCATAGTATAATTTTCATCATATAGGTCTTTTACATTCTTGGTTAGGTTGATTCCTAAGTATATCATGTTTTTAGATGCTATTGTAAAAGGGGATATTTCCATAATTTCTCTCACAGTGAATTTTTTGTTTGTATACAGGAATGCTATTAATTTTTGAGCATTGACTTTGTATCCAGCTACACTGTTGAATTTATTACCTCTAGTAGTCTTTTAATGGAGTTTTTGGGGTCTTCTACATAGAGTATCATGTCATCTGCAAATAGTGATAATTTAACTTCTTCCTTTCCTATCTTTATTTCTTTTATTTCTCTTTTTTATCTGATTGCTCTGGCTAATATTTCCAGAAATATATTAAATAGGAGTGATGATAGTGGACAACCTTGTCTTGTTCCTGATTTTAGAATGAGGGCTTTCAGTTTTTGTCCATTTGGTCTAATGTTGTTTGTTAGTTTGTCATAGATGGTCTTAATAAGATTGAGGTAGATACCATCTATTCTGAGTTTCTGATGGTTTTTTTGTTATGAAAAGTGTTGGACTTTATCAAAAGCTTTTTCTGCATCTATTGAGATGACCATGTGGTTTTTATTTTTGGCTCTGTTGATGTGGTGTATTACATTTATTGATTTGTGTAAGTTAAACCAACCCTGCATTCCTGGAATGAATCACACTTGGTCATGATGTATAATCTTCTTGATTTGTTGCATTCTATTTGCCAGTATTTTATTGAGAATCTTTGCATCAATGTTCAGTAGTGAGATTGGCCTATAGCTCTTCTTTTTGGTTGGGTCTTTCTCTGGTTTTGGTATCAGAGTAATATTTGCCTACATGAAGATTTAGGGATGATTGCTTCACTTTCAATTTCATTGAAAGTTTTAAGGACTGTTGCTATCAAATCTTTAAATTTCTTGTAGAATTCAGCCATGATTCCATAAGGACCTGGGCTTTTCTTTGTTGGTAAGTTTTTAACCACACTTTGAATTTCAATATCTGATATTGGGTTGTTCAAAATTGCTATATCTTCTTGATTGAGCTTTAGTAGTTCATATATTTCTAGAAATCTGTCCGTTTCCTCTGTGTATTCCATCCTCTCTGAGTAGAGGTATTCAATGTAGGTATTCATGATCTTTTGAATTTACATGGGATCTGTGGTAATTTCCTTCTTTTCAGTCCTTATTGAGTGAATTTGGGTTTTTTTCTTTCTTTTTCTTGTTAAGGGTAGACAGAGATTTATCAGTTTTGTTTATTCTCACAAAAAATGCTGTTTGATTCATTAATTCTTTGTACTTTTTAAATTTTCAACTGCATTAATTTCTGCTCTGATCTTTAAAATTTCCTCTCTTCTATGCCCTTTGGGTTTAACTTGCTCTTTTTTTTTGTAACTTGCTCTTCTTTTTCTAGAACCTTTAGACTTAGCATGGGGTTATTTGTGCTCATTCTGTTTTCTTGATATGAAAATTTATTGCTACATATTTCCCTCTTAAAACTGCTTTCATTTGATCCCACAGATTACAGTTTGTTGTTTCCATAATTTCATTTAATTGTAAGTAGTATTTTATTTCTTCTTTAATTTTATTTGTAACTCAGTGGTTGTTCAGAATGTTGTTATTTAATTTCCATGTATTTATGCAGGTTTTGCAATTTTGTTTGCCATTGATTTCCAATTTTAGTGCATTATTGTCAGATAATATACATGGGATAAATTCAATACCTTTTCATTTACTTAAGAATGTTTTATGGGATAATATATGGTCTATTTTGGAGAATGTCCCATGCATAGCTGAGAAGAATGTGTATTTTGATGTGGTTGGGTGGAACACTCTGTAAACATCTACTAAGTACATTTGCTCACAGGTATGCTTCTATTATTTCTTTGCTGAATTGTTGTCTAGTTGATCTATCCCTTTGTGACAATGCAGTATTAAGATTCCCTGTTATAATTGTGTTCTTGTGTATTTGCTTTTTCATGTCCATTAATATTTGTCTTATATAGTTGGGTGCTCTTGTATTTGTTGCATATATATTTATAATTGTTAGTTCTTCCTCTTGAATTTTTCCACTAATGAGTATGTAGTGACCTTCTTTATCTCTTTTAATCATTTTAGGTTAGAAGTTCACATTGTCTGCAAATACAATATTTACCCCTGCTTATTTCTGGGTTCTTGTTGCATGGAATACTGTTTTCCATCCTTTGACTTTAAATGTATGAGTTTCCTTTTGGGTCAGATATATTTCTTGTATACAGCATATTATGGGATCCTGTTTCTTGATCCATTCTGTCAACCTATTTCTTTTGATAGGTGAATTGAGGCCATTTACATTTATGGATATATCTGATATGTACTGGCTTGACTTTGCCATGTTACGTTCCAGTTGTTTGTTTTCTGCTCTTCCCCCTTATTTAATTATGTGTCCTGCCTGGTGGTTTCTTTCTGTTGTTCTGGATATCATGGTCATTTTTATCTCCATTTGGTATGTCTTTCAATACTCTGTCTAGGCTTGGTTTGGAGGACATAAATTTCTTCAGTAGTTCTTTGTCATGGAAGTATCTTGTGTCTCCATTAAATTTGAAAGGAAGTTTTGCTGGGTACATCAATCTGTGTTGAAAGTTGTTTTGTTTCAGGGCTTGAAACACCTCACAGCAAGCTCATCTTGACGGTTTGTGCTGAAATGTCTGCTGTGTTTCTAATGTGCTCTCCTTGATAGGTGAGTTGTGCCTTTTCTCTCAAAGCTTTTAGTATTCTGTTTTTATGTTGTATGTTTGGGATCTTAATTATTACATATCTGGGTGTACATTTATGTTGGTTGTGACTGGCATTCTATATGCATCACTTATCTGCATATCAGATTTTTCCCCATGTTTGGGTAATTTTCTGCTCTTACTTCTGTAAATAGTTTACCTATGTCATTTGCATTGACTCCTGAATCTTCATTGGTGCCTATTTTTCTTATATTATTTCTCTTGGCATCATTTTGAAGCTGCTTGATTGTCATTTCATGCAGCTTTGTTATTTTTAAAAGTTCTATCCTTTCATGATCTCTAATTGTTTTAGTATATGTGCTGCCTAAGCGAGCACCATGATCTCTAATTGTGATCTCATCCTCAAGGTCCGAAATTCTATCCTCAGCTTCATTTAAACAGTTTTGCCAGCTTTCAGTACAATTTTTTTGTTTCTTGGATATTTCTTTGTGTTTCTTTCATGGATTCTGCTTGTTTTCTATATTGTTCATTCAAGATTTCAATCAGTTTCCCATGCTCTTGTGCTTTTTGTCTACTTCTTCTCTAGCTGCACTTAGCTTTCTTTGTGTTTCTTTCATGGATTCTGCTTGTTTTCTATATTGTTCATTCAAGATTTCAATCAGTTTCCCATGCTCTTGTGCTTTTTGTCTACTTCTTCTCTAGCTGCACTTAGCTACTCCTTTACTAAAGTCATTATTTCTGTCTTTACATTAGAGATTACTTCTAATTTGATTTCCTCTGTAGCTTCATGGATTTGTCTTTTTATTTCACATGCTATCTTTTCAGAGATTTCCAGTGTGTGACTTTTAAAGTCCTCTATTTCAATGTCCCCTTTGCTTGTTCCTGATAGACTAGATATTTGAGATTGGATTTTGCTTTTTGTTTTGTCATTTTCACCTTTTGGGCTAGTATTTGGTCTTTCAATTCCACTAGTCTCACCTATCCATAGTGTGTATCTTAGGATCCTACTGTATGATTGATTTTTGTCCAATTGCTGGGTCCCACAATGAAGAGGTGGGCCACTCACTTGTATTCCTCCTGCAAGGCCTATTGGTTGAGTCCTATATTCCTCATAGGTTGACAAGCCTAGGAGTATTGATGGAAATCAACCCTTAGTTCCTGCTGTTATTATGTCTTCAGGTTGTTCAGAGTTACCAGATCTTCCTGTCCAAAGTGTTTGTGTACTACTGTGTCTCTGGGTGTCTCATAGGCTCTTTTAATTTTCTCTGGGTTGGGGGAGGCCTTATTGGCCCCCTCCTCAACCTACCTGATGTTCTCTATGTGGAGAAAGGACTCACACTCTTGCCAAGCTCGCCAAGATTCTACTTCTGGAGGGGGCTTGGCTATTGCTCCTGTTTACTCACTGAAGGTGGCAAGCTATATTCCTATTTTAGGGGCAAACTCACCACACTGATGGAAGCCTGCTGAAGTCTTCTGTTTGGATGAGGGTTTACTGAGTTTCTCATCAACACGGCATGGTCAATCCACCGCAGTCCAGTATTCTGGGGGGAGGAGTGGAAACTGAAGATCAATAGCAATACTAGGTCCAGGAGGTTGGGGGTCCCAGAGGGCAGTGGCGGGATGGCAGGGGTGCAGAAGAGCTGGAGGTCCTGTGTCCCACTGTGGAAGGTGGGATGGCAGGGACACGGAAAGAGTAGGATTAGGGGGCTGGTCTTGTGTGCCATTGATGGTCTTGTGTCCTTCAGTGGACACTGGAACAGCAGTGGTCTCGGGGGGCCTGGCTTTGCATGCTGCTGATTGTCCCATGTCCCACGGTGGACTTTGGGATTTCAGGGATGCAGAAGGGGCGGGCTAGGGGCAGGCTCACCCCACTGACGGTCCTGTGTCCCACAGCAGAAGGTGGGAAAGTGGGGGCATGGAGGTGGCAGGCTCTGGGGGCCCAGCCCTGCATGCCTCTAATGATCCTGTGTCCTGTGGCAGAAGATGGTACAGTGGGGTTGCCCTCATTGCTTTTATACAAAGGAGGATTCTAGATATTCATTACTTTCTCATTGCCATTATATCTCTAGACATTAATATTATAACCCCTATATTCTTCCACATCTTCACAACACTATTTTGATGCCATAAAATTTTCTAACAAATTTGTTTTACCTGATTGATAGGACTAACCAGCTTTGTAATTTCCTGGTGACAGATCTAAGCATTAGATATCAGAGAAATGATGACAGTTTTGGGGTAATCTTAATTCTTAAATAATATTGTAAAGAATATGAAAAACTGCTAAAATATATATTTCCTAGGCTTTAAGAAAGTTGGTAAGGTAGTTATTTTGGAACAGGAAAAAAATTGATGTTTTAACATTGCATGAGCTTATCTCATTTGGTAGAATGCAGGTAAAATGCCACAGTTTTTCACACTACACCAATAGCTCTATCTTAAATAAATCAAACTAACTGTGAGAACCATCACTGCACTTCATAGCCTGTTACACAGATCTTGAATACATTTATTTTCTAATATGTCTTCCTCAAATCAGCAATAATGCTATACCTTATTGGACTCTCAGGTGTTATCCTCACTGAAAATTTTTCAGGTTTATCATATTAACTGCATTCCTTATTAACTTAATCATAAGGTAATTAATCAATGATGAGCTTCTCATTGCAATTATTTTTATTAAAATGGTATAACTGTGCTACAAAGAAGATTTAGTCATATTCAAGTAAATTATATGTGATTTTGCAGTTGACCTTCAACATTTATGAATGACTTTTTCTTTTTGGAAATGTCCTAGTTTTATTCATTTCTTTATATTCTTCTCCCATAGTTGGCCATCTACCTCTCAAACCTTTGTTTCTCAATCTTTTTTCAGAGTGCCCCTCCCTGCTTCTTAAACTTTAGCGTTCCCCAGTGTTCTATTCTTAACACTATTCTATTCTCAGCCTATATGATGTTGTAATGAATGCTATTCATAGCCATGTTTCAGTTATCATCTGTGAGCTGATAAATCCCAGGTCTATAGTTTGAGCCACAGTCTTTCTCCTGGGCTATCTCTTCAGAAGATCTAGTGCGATTGGCTGTTTATTCCTAAGCTTTCCACAGGTACCTATAATTTATCATGTCCAGAAATGATCTGACAGTTCCCTCATTGAAAGTTCTGGACACAAACTAGTGGATTAATAGAGACATATCATCAAAACATGCAAAGAAATAGCCACAAGTAAACAGATGTTAACTGGGCAGAAACAAAACACGAAATAAAAAGGCTTCCAGAAATAATATGCAGATGATCAACCATATCCTAAGAGTAAAATAGTAGTTAGTAATTCTGCTTGTTTGAAAATGCATAGGCAAGTCTCTGATAGCAGAATGAAGAAAAGTTTTAAAATTACCAAGTCATGAATCTTTAGGCAGAACAAGTTCTACATGACCAGGTCATTGCAATGATAGTTCAGGGAAGCACTGGTATAGTTCTAAAGGACATGGCTTACTCCAGGAAGCAATTTTTCAAATGAGGAACAAGAAACTATCTGAGACCCAATGTGTTCTCTGATAAAATGACCCCAAAATTGGAAAGACAGGATGAGTTAACAGGTTAGGCTTTAAGAAGTCCTGAACAATCTTTGAGTGAAGCAGAATGACTTGTTTGCAAACTGCAATGCTTCCAGGCAATCCATGCTCAACAGACAAATGTGTGCATTTGCAATTTACTTTTCCTAGCGAATACTATGGAATGACCATCTGTGAGGCACAGAGAGGGCAAGAAACATTCATTCAAACAATTAGTAGAAGAACATTTCTAAAATTCCTAACTTTCAATGTGGTCCTATTTCTGTTTGACTATATTCATTTAGTCTGTGATGAAATAGATTTTCACATAATGACTGTGCACGGGCTATACTGCAATGGACACTGAGAGGGGGACTGTATCACAGGAAGGGTGAAATGTACATTACCAAATATTTGAAGTGTTCAGCCATTGGAAAAAATTGTCTTAATCCTTTGGAAGGCAAAGGTAGAAAAATCCTCAAGCTATTTAAAACCCAGCGAAGCAGTGCCATAATGGAGATGTTTACTCAGTGACTTGGACATATTATTTTATGTCACATTATTGCTTAAAATCTTTCTTTAAAATTTTTATTAGTACACATTGGTAGTATATAATGCTTACATATATCTTGGGGAGTAGGTAAATGCACTTCCCCAAACTTGATTCTTTTTATAAAATAATTTTGACTGCTAATAGTTTCAAGTCCCTTCAAATATTTACAAAAATATATACCATTAGGAGTCATCCTCTGCCTTGTTTGCCTTGTCAACTGCTGTGCTTATGCAGACACTAGCAACCTCAGGCTGCACTGTCCCTGCAGAGGAGGAGATGGTAAGAAAATGAAAATCTACTCAGCAGACTCACTTATTTTTAGCCAGGGCCATTTCATCATGTTGAGTTCTTCAGGTTAGAAAAATGCTTACAAAGCAAAAGCTCGTCACATGATTAGATGCAAGATGATGGTCAACAATTCATTTAATCTATTTCTTTAGTGTGCTGTGCTTTGGGATTTCCCTGAAACTACACACAGGAAACCATGCCATGTAGGAAAAGCATGCCTACAGGCCTTAAACAATTATCAAATCTAAGTTTCTTCCAAAATCACTTGAAAACTGGACTGAGGACACCTAATGTGCAGAGTTCTCCTCAGAGCTTCACACAAATCCAAGTTGGAAGAAAATTTGAGTAAACACTTAAGATTCCACTCCTATTCTGAAAGTGGAGGGCTTCTTAAATGACACTACTTTGCTTCCTCTTCTCCCATCCTAGCTTTACCTCTAGCAAGGGGACAACCTATGGTCCTGTCTGAACCAAGTACCCATTGGAACTTTTCATCTAATTCACAGAAAACCCCCAGGAAATAGGGTTTATTCATGTATCTGTTTACAGATAAGGACACAGGGTCTCCAAGAAATACACTGCTCTGCCTATGGCCATGAAGCTACAGCAAGCAGAGGAAAGAATACAATTTAAATAGTGTTACTTCAATTCCCGTGCTCTTTCCATTACATTAAACTGCCTTTCAGATAAGTTAGCTCCAATATCACTTCCTCCAAGAAGTGTGTCCACTCACACTCTGACCTGAACTTTCCTGTGCCTTTGACGATGGCTGAATAACATTTTAAAAGTGTGTGTGTGTGTGTGTGTGTGTGTGTGTGTGTGTGTTTTCC
>PVJX010034072.1:0-19203 GCA_004027295.1 Dolichotis patagonum
CCTACTTCTGAACTTGAGATTGGGGTGGGGTGGGGTTGGGAGGAGGATTTTAGTTCTAAATCATGGCATACTGAAAGAAGTCTATTTTGACAGTAGAGGGGAATAAGGGCTAAGACTTTGCATTATTACTGATTGTCAGGTTACATTACTTACAAAGCCCCCCAAAATGGCACCAAAGCCGTTCTAGGTCATGACTGCCTTTTGCATTCATTGTAGAAGATTTTTAAATGTTGATACTTCCAACAAACCTCAACCCAGGGACATTCTGATCTAAATGATTTAGGGTATGGCCCAGTAATTGAAATTTGTTTAAAGCTCTGGAGTTTTATTGGCAGTTATGTTTGAGGGCTACTGGGCTAGAGAAACTCAGAGGTATTGATCACCTAGTCAATAATCTAAAGTGATAGGGTAAAGTCTTAAATCTATACTTTCAAACTTTATCATAAAGAAAATATCAATATATTTGACCAAGTTAAAAAACGTAAATCTTTTTTGCTCCCCCAAAGTCACAAGCTAAATTAGAAAGCCAAAAATCCACCATCTTAAAAAGAAATTGTAATAACTAGAGAAGGCAAAGAAGAGTGTTCATCTCTCCTAAATATTCCAAACCAAAAAACCTTGCCATATATGAAGATCACTTGCAAATCAATAACATAAAAGAAAACTAAAATGTCAATAAAAGAAAATTAACAAAAGACATAAATAATTCTCCATAGAATACCTGAGTCTAGTAAGTTAAGATACAAATAATTCTCCATAGAATAAATTCCGGAGTCTAATAAGTTTTGGATTTTAAAAGCTCAGCCTTCCTATTAATCAAAAACAAAAACAAATGCAAAGGGAAACAAAAATATATCAACTTTAAAACCTATTCAACTAGCAAAGCCAAAAAACAAAACAAAACAACAACAAAAATAGCTTCTATGCTGCGCTGACCAGAAGGAAAAAACTCTCAACCACTGCTAGTACAAATATAAATTTATTCAACGTTTCTGGAAAGCAATTTGGTAGGACAGTCCCAATTATGTTAAAAATTATATATGTACATTTAGGCATATAAAAAGACTAGGAAGATACAAAACCAATGCTAACAGCAATTTTCTTTGTATAATAAGATTAGGATGATTTTTATTTTCTTCTTTATACTTTTCCATATTTTCTGAATTTTCACAGTGAACATGAATTGCTTTCATAATGAGGGAAAAAGAAAAACAATGAAAAGAGACTCATTTAAAAAAAAAAACTCGTTATGTTCTTTTGAAATGTATTTTCCATTTCATTCCAGGATGCTTGGTTTTGCTATGCTAAGCTTTTTTCCTAAAGAGTTTTGTACTCCCCCCCCCCCAGAGAGTTGGAAAATAAAAGGAACTGGTTATGCTAGTATGTCTCCCAAACAAAAGAAAGTGTACCGCTCCGGCCTTCAGCAAACCCTTGTGTGTTTGTTTTGACTTTGCCCCTTCCTGACTGCATGACCTGATGTGAATCATGCAGTTTCTAAAGTTCAGACTCCGCATCTTTAAGTAGGGATCTTCTGATCATCCCTGCCTCGTAGGACTGAATGACACAGCCTACGCAACATCCTGAAAAATGTCTGCTGTGTAGTAGCTACTTAGTAAATGGCAATGAAGTCAAACCAGGTCGTGAGAAAAAGGCACGACAATCTCATAAATGAGAAGCAGTCATCCCTAGGGAAAATCCATCCCACTTGGAGAAAATAGTCCTGAAAAGTAATCTCATGTCATCATTTTCACTTTGGGATGCTCTTAGCGAGGTATAGTCCTTTGATCAGGATCCTCCCAGGACATCTGTATTAGGGGCTGACAAGCAGCAAAAACTCTCTTTCTTCATTATGGAACAGTGTTCCCTTGCTGTTTCCCCAGCCCCACATGACATTCTGTCCATGTTCACCCATTTCTTTGGACTACCGCATCATTTTTTAACCACTTTCCACCTTCACTAGTCCTCTAGTGTCCAATGCAATCCATTCATGCTGAGAAAAATTGCGCATTATCTAAATGTCTGAGCCAATCTGGTTGGGAACATATGAGGCCACTTGAAAGTGCCTCGACAGAGAGATTTTACCTGCCAAAATATGCAGGAAAAAAGTCTCAGCACTGATATTTTCTAAGATCAGGCTAAGTGTCAGGCAAAAATTCAGATATATTTCCTCAGGTTCACAGAGCTCTCCACCCAATCTTCCAGAACCTGCATAGTCCTAATGATGGCTGCCATGGTTCTCCCAACATGGCTTCCAGTGCAGCCATACTTACTCACCAAGTAACTTGAGACGTATCACTGGGACACAATACTCAGTATCTTCCATTTAATGGAAGAGGTGTATGTTTGGCTCATGGTTTTGGTTCATAATCAGCTGGCTTTGAGGAAGGAATAAGATGCAGAGGGGTATGGTGGAAGAAAAATTGCTAAACCCATGACAGCCAGGAAGCAGAGAGAAAAGGGATGAGCCAGGGACAAGAAAATGTCCTTCCAGATCATACTTCCAGGAAACCCACCTCCAACCAAGCCCCTACCTCCTAGCAGCACATTCAGCTACTGAACAATAGATGATGAGTATTGCACTCCCATGATCCAATCACCTTCCACAAACAAGAGCTTTGGGGAACACTTTAGATCTACATCATAACAGATATATCCCTCTAAGGTCAGAAGACTCTCCAATCAGTTTACCAGAAATGACATGTTCCCAGTGCCCCTCGCCATGGTTCTCTCATCATTTCCTGTGCAGCCACCCCACTCAGTAAGCGACTAGAGACTCACCCCATCCACAGGCCAGTGAGGTGGGAATAAGGTTTCCATATCCTGATACAGCAGCAGTCCACGTGCTGCTCCTGCTAAGACAGGCACTATTTCCTCCAAATGAGAAACAGGAAGTCTAAAGCAGGAGACACTAGGACCACAATGCATCTTCATTCTGCATTGATGCAGCCCATGCTTTTGCTTTGATGGCTGGCCTGATCGCATGCCCAAGAGGTCCCATCAGGAGTGGTTCTAACCAGGTCATTTGTCTAAGTGGTCAAAGCCATTTGTACAAACCAATCAAAGCCAGCTGTATAAGCCCACGAGCATATAAGACCCTAGGAGGTAGGAACTGTTGCTTCCCCTGCTCCAACCCTCCTTGTTTACCATATCCTATTTTTCTGCTTCTTTGCTCACTTTTTAAATGAGGACAACTGAGGGCTTAAACTCTCTCTAGATTGTTTCATTTATGCCTAACTAAATGAACATTTATTGACAGCTCCCAAGTAACAATCTTCAGATTAGATCTCTTTTCTCAATTACAGACTTATATAAAATAGCTCATAATCAACACTTATATTGAATATTATTCATCATAATCACTATGTGAGATGCTTCCCACACTCAACATAGCTTGGGTAACAATGGCAATCTCTTTTTGTATTCTGACACAACCTAAGTTCATGGATGGCAGCACCATCTCTCCAGTTCCCCAAGTTACCAGGCAACATTCATGATTTTCTCTTTTTCTTCCCCTTCCCTCAGTTTCCCTGCCTTCCTCTTCTCTCTTTTTTCTCTTCTTCCTCTTCTTTTTTCATCTATCCTTTTTCTTCCTCTTTTCTTTCTTTCTCTCTTTTTCACCTTGCCCCCCACTCTTCCTTCCCCTCTCCTCCCTCTTCACCTCTCTACTATATCCATATTCTATCATTGGTCCTGTCTATTTCATCTATCAAAAACTTGAATATGTCAAATATGCCTACTCATCTCTGTTTCTGTTTCCACTAAACCACACTAATCAAAGCCATTTTCATCTCTTGCCTGCATAACTGCAACTACAATATTTGCAACTCTGTTCTACCCTAATCTTTAGACCCAGAATCTTCTCCAAAAACAACCTGATCATGTGATTCTTCTTTTTCTATTAGCAGACCTAAAAGGTAAAATTTCCTGCTGGATGAATGTCAAGCAGCAGGAAAAAAATTAAGATTAGCTTCTACAGTTGACAACATTGGCTGGTATCACTGGATAGTCATAAAATACAAGGATTTAAGATTATCAAAGAAGGGCTGGGGATTTAGCTCAGCGGCATAAGTGCCTGCCTGGCAAGTGCGAGGTCGTGAGTTCGATCCCCAGTACCACAAAAAAAAAAAAAAAAAAAAAGATTATCAAAGAACAGTGTGCTTTCGGGAGGGGAAATCCCTCTCTTTTCTATTTTTCTAAAGTATTTCCAGTTAACTCTTCAATTAAAAACCAGAGAAATTTCACTGATTATAAAGTCAATGAGGAAATCCTGCATCAAACACACAGAACAGCAGGTGAGAACATTATGATGCGCATATGCAGCGGTGTGCATGTGTGGGTATGTGTTGCTGCCCATGCAAATTTCAGCATGACAAGATTTAAATTGGATTCATGTAGTGGCTATACCCATAATACACTGAAGAAGGCTCCAGCAGCCATGTGTAGAGTATGAGACCACTCCTACTACTGATTGGATCAGGGCTGAGTCCCTCATGTAAGCTGAACCAATCAACTTCTACTCTCTGAGAACCCATAACTGGAACCAAGAAAATCAGCCTGCCTGTATAATTAATATATTGCATGAATGTGGTCAACAGCTATCTTTTGCACTCCACCTAGAGAAGTGGCAGAAAAATCCTGTCTGCCAAAATAAATAAATAAATAAATAAACAAAAGTGAAGTAGACATGCATAAAGGAAGAGAAGCAGATAATGGTTGGCTTACAGGTTGAATTCCAGGTTTCTGTTTCAACACTTTAAAGTCTATACATCTGTCCAGAATTGTCCTTTGAATACATTCTCTTTGGAATTAATGAGATGGAGGCATGCCCAGTCCAGGAAGAGAGAGCCAGAAGTTCCACCTCAGCCTGCCAGGTGCCACCACCAGAAGGCCTTTTCCTTGGCATGCCTCTGCTTGCTGTGTGCCACTACCAAAAGGCCACGTCCTGCAGGTGGCCAGTGTGGGAAGAGAGAACCAGTAGATCTGCCTTCACGTTCAGGGAGCTGCCACCAGAAGGCTCCTTTCTGCAGGCAGCCAGCAGGAACAGGGACACACAGCCAGGTAAGCCCTGTGCATCCGTAGGCCCCCATTGGAGGCCCTTGGTTCCCTTGGGCAGCCATCACCCACTAGCAGAATCAGACAAACACACTTCTGTGTGTCTGCCACCATTGTGGGAGTCGCAGTGTAGACACACAGACTGAGAGAAGCAGCCCCACCTCCATACACCCCTGTGCATGGAGCCCCAGTATAGCTGCGCAGGTCTGGAGAAGCCCATTCCACCATCTGCCACCTCCCTGTAAATCTGAAATTAGAGGAACCCAGGTGTCTGTCCCATCCCCCTACACTGTCTAGGGGCAGCCAATGTGGGAAGTGCCTGGGGCCCCACAACCAGCTTGTTGGGAGGAACCCAGGAGAAAGTCAAGACGAAGGAGCAAAAGGCAAACTCAGATCTCTAGGTCACACAGAATAAGTCTGGGAGACACAGTCATGGAAGAAAATGAAAGTAACACACCTGAAATCTCCGAGAGGATAGCAGCTGAAGTAAGGAAACAACTTCATGAGATTGTAAAAGTAATCAGATTGGAAATAATGTCTCAGGTAAAAGAAGAAATCACAAACATACTAAAAGAATTGTTCAGCAGGTCTAAAGAAGACAAAGACATTAAAGAGGAGCATAGGAAAATGATGGAAACCTTGAATGAATGTAGAAAGGAATTACAATTCATGAAACAGATTCAAAGAGAGATCCAGGAAATTAAAAATTCAATCAAAAGCTGGCAAAACCACTTGAAAGAGACTGAAACCACTTGAAATAGACTTTCAAACCTGGAAGATAGGATTGCAGCTAGTGATTGTGAAAGGAAAGATCTCTTAAAAATAACAGGAAATAACAACTCAATAGCTGTAAGATGAGGCAAAGAAACATAATTTAAGAGTGATAGGTGTTCATGAAAAAGCAAGGGTCAAACAAAAGAAATTAAAAGGATATTCACAGAGATAATAGAAGAAAACTTCTCAAACATGGGAAGTGGATATGGAATGCAGATAAGTGAGGCATATAGGACTCTAACTAGCCATAACCAAAATAAATCTACATCCAGACATATAATAATCAAGAACCCAGAAATTCAACACAAGAACAGAATATTAAAAGCTTTTAGAGAAGAGAGACAGATCACCTATAAAGGAAAACCAATCAGACTTATCAACACAAACCATCAAGTCAAGAAGAGTTTGAAGTGTTTCAATCCTTGAAAGAAAACTTCCAACACAGAATGATGTACCCAGAAAAATTGATGGAGAAATAAGATACTTCCATGATAAAGAACAACTGAAGGTTGTTCAGCCCTACAGAGAGTGCTAAATGATATTCTAGAGAGAGATAAAGATGACCATGGTTCCAGGAACAGCTGCAGAGGAGGATTGCCAAACAAAATAGGCAATTGAATGAAGGGGAAAAGTGGAGGGCCAACAACATGGGGATAGCAGGGCAGAGACAAACCAATGTATGCTGCTTGTAACCATTAATGTAGATGGCCTCAGGGCAGCAGTAAAAAGAAACACAGGGAGAGTGGATCAAGAAATAAGGTCCATCAATATACTGTATACAAGAAACACATTTAACTGGAAAGGAAATTCATAGACTGAAAATCAAAGGAAAGAAAGCAATTGTTCCACGTGACAGGAGGCCAACAAAAAAAAATGAGTAAGTTGCCCATCAACCACAGAATGGATGAGAAAGATATGGTATTTCCATGCAGTGGAAAGCTACCCAGCTATAAAGTAGAATAATCTCAAGGCTCCTGTAGGTAAATGGACGCAACTGGAGATCATGTTCATGGGCGAAACATTTCGAACTCATACACATGAACCCTAGCATAAGAAATAGAAAGAGTTAATGGGATCCAAAAGTAAATAGTTAATGTGAGAACAAAGGGGAGAAAACATCTGAGAGGGAAAGGTGGAAACTACTGTTAATTTCTTATCATCTTGTCTTGAACTCTGCATTGTTTACACAATTTTGTTAGGTTTGGCTTTGTTTTGTCTTGTTTGTTAGATTTTATGCTGTCAGGTGGTAGGGGCAGCTATTTTGAATATAGTGGGATATATTATGGTAATCATATTATATTGCTTTGAAGTCTTATAATGCTGTCATTCATTTGTTTGATTGATTTTATTCTGTTTTGTTTGATTTTATTATGTGTGATGAAGAAAACAAGACATTATGGTAGCCACTGCTGATTCATTATCATCTTACATTGAAGTCCTACCATGCTTTTGTTCTTCTATTTTGATTGGTTCTATCCTGTTGTTTTTATTTGAGTTTATTATGTGTGATGGTATAGATAACTTTTTTGAGGAAAATGAGAATTAGAGTAGCCATTGTTCACTTCCTGTTATTTGGTTTTGAAGTCTTTTACTGGACTTTTACTGGAAAGAATGAATGCTTTCACTCTTTTGAATGGTTTTATACTATTTTGTTATGTTTGATATTATTGTGTGTGAAGGTATGCTCAACTATTTCGAAGAAAAAAGACATTATGGTAGCTACTGTTGATGTCCTGTTGTCTTGTTGTGAAGTGCTGTGTTGATTGCATTGTTCTGTTCTGATTTGCTTTGTTCTGTTCTCTTTTGTTTTATTCTCTTTAAAATAAAAAGAGAGATGGAGATTTCTGCAACTTGCAAATTGAACAATGCTAATAAATGTTCACACCTTGTCTCTGCCCAAATTCCACTTTCAATGAGTGTTTCATCTTATTTAAAATCACCCACATTTTTTATCCTGTTCCTTCTGAATGCTTTTTCCCAGAACTTATGCTCTTTTAATATGTATTAATATTAGGATATATATGTGCAATAGATAAACTTTTAAAATTTCTTTCTGCTTCTTCATGTTAGGACATAAGCTCCACAAGACAGATATTGTAAAAAGAAAAATCCCTCACCCAGCAAAATAAACCATAAGTAAAAGAAAACTATAAGTTTACAAAAATTTAAAAGCCATCATAGAAAATATTTACAATCTACATAAATCACATGGGGCTAAAAGCAAGAGTACATAAAGAACTCTTACAAATTATAAGAATAAAACATGCAACTCAAGAGAAAAAAATGGCAGTTCATAGGACAAAAAGCACAAATGTCCTGTAAATACATGAAAAGACACTCAGCCTCACTTGTAGTCAAGGAAATAAAAACTAAAACAAGACAGTATTTCTGCCTATCATTTTGGAAAACAAGTAAAAGTCAACTTGCTTTCATTCATCCATTCTATTAGTTTAAGAAATGTTATTGAACAACTAGCATGTGCCAAGCCTGGACACTTAGACGCACAGCTGTGATCAAAGTGGACAAAAATCCATGTCTCCTCAGAAGAACTACAGATGTCCAATAAGTACATGAAAAAATGTTCAACATCTTTGTCCATTAGAGGAATACAAATCAAAACACACTGAAATTCCATCATACTCCAGAAAGAGTTGCTATCATCACCAACTCAAAAAGCAACAAATGCTGGCAAGGTTATGGGGAATAAAAGAATCCTTCTAATGTGTTGGTGGGAATGTGAACTAGTATAACCTCTATGGAAATCAGTATGGAGAGGCCTCGAAAAACTAAAAATAGGAATTTCATTTGATCCAGTTATATGTCTTCTGAACATTTTTCCAAAAGATTTAAAGACATCATATTACAATGATACATGCATACTCATCTTTATAGCATCACAATTCTCAATAGCTCAATCTTGGAAATGGCGTTTATGTCCATCAACGGATGAGTTGATGAGTTGATAAAGAAAACTATATATGTCACACACATATATAAAAATATATGTATATATATGGAGATGATACCAGGGAAAAAGGAGTGGCCAGATAGAGTTCTATGGGTCACAATGAGAACTGTGAACTATTTGAGGGAGTAGAAGTTTTGCCATTTTGTTCACTGATGTATCCATAACATATAAAAGTCTGGCACATAGTTGTCACCTGAGTAACAGTTGTAAAACATAAATAATAAACATGCAGTCAGAAACATCCTGTTATAAAATGATACTTATGATACCACAGTTAGTTGGATTTTTAAAGGACAGATTACAAAAAGAGCATCAAAGAGGAATATCACAAATTGTTAGCAGAGCATTCGGTTTAGTTCGTGCATTTGGATCTCTTTTTTGTGTGTTGTAATGGGATTTTTAAAAACAGAGCCATGACATTTGAAAGGCATTAAATAAATGACTAAATTGGATGAAGAAGGGGAAAGGAAGAAAAGAGGGAGACAGCAAGAGCAGAGGTTAATTTGGGCCATGAAAATCAAAGCTCTGTCCCCCACTCCTCCAACTTCCATCACACACACACACACACACACACACACACACTCACACACACACTCTCTCTCTCACTCACACACTCTCCTTCCCTCCTTCCCTTTCTGATCTCTGCCCTCACACCTCCCAGAGGCAAAGAAGCCCCTGCATGTCTATAAGTGAAGCTTCATTCAGATCTGCAAAGACCATTAGTATCAGGCTGCTTCTTGACTCCTCTAATTGTCCATGCTCCAGAAGAGAAATAAAAGTTAGCACTTTTGGAGAACAGAAATAACTCAGCCATTAGCCTATATGCACACAGAGAGGGCTCCCTGAAGAATGTCTAGAAATTTCCAAGAGATGGGACTCACATGAGCAGAAAGGCCACTTCCCTGGAAGGGATGCAATGATCAACAGACCAGAAGGACCTCTTGCCTGGCTCTCTGGGGACTGAACATTAACCCCTTTATGTGAAATCCGGATGGTGGAGGCCAAATCTCATCTCTACCATCACAAGCTATGAGGCATTGGGTAAATCACGCTTTTGCTCTGGGCCTTTTTAATAAAATGAGAACAGAGACAGCACCAAACTTAAGGGAGTTTTGTGGAGGGTTAAGTGAGAAAAGTGCCCAATAACAGCTGCTGACGTTGTTAACCATTATAAGCAGAACTTTTCCTCTGCCTGGGCATCCTCTCCCATCCCCTTCTATGGTTTAATAATTTCTACTCCTCCAAGATTCAGTTCAGAAACCACTTCCCCCAGGATGCCTTCATCAACCCCTACTGGTTATCTTGGGTCTCCTGACCTGACTGTGTGCCTCCATCACACACTACTCACTTGTACTGGTTGGGGCTCATTGGATGTGAGTAACCAAGACTGCCCCCGGCCAGCCAAAAGCAGAAGGGGAACTAATTGGAAGGGTGTCAGAGTTCGCGAAATCAAGGTGAGGCTGAAGAAGGAGCCTGGCAACAAGCTGAGTATGTACCAGGGAACTAGGGAGTAGAATCTGGGCACAATGCCACTGCTGGGAAGAAATAGAGCCCCAAACACTCTCAGGCCCATCTCCCTCTGGCCAGCACCAAATTCCAGAGATGGGATGGGAGACTGGCCTTCATCGGGGCATGGGCCCACCTTTATGGTTTAGATCTAAAATGTCCCCAAGAGCCTGAGAGGAGCTTGCTCGTGGGTGCTTTAATTTCCTTGGTGACAGATTTATTAATGAGATTACAACACAGTGGAAATTTAGGAAGTGGGGCTTAGTTGAATAGAGTGGGTCATGAAGTGTCAGCTGGAAGATTATATCTTGTCCCAGACCCCTTCCTCTTGGGCTTTTTCCCTCCTCTCCTGTTTCCTGGCTGCCATGAAGTGACAGCTTTCCCCTGTCTTGTCCCTCTGCCATGATGTTCTACCTCTGTGCAGGGCTAAAGCAATGGAGCCAGCCAACAACAGACGGAAAGCTCTGAAACCATGGGCTAAAATAAACTTCTCCCCTATGGTACTTATGTCAGATATTTTGTCCCACAATGGAAAACTGACTATATGTACTCTACGGCCAGGGTAAGCCAGAGCCCACAATTATGGTCATACTACATTGTCCTGAATAGGGAAAATTTAGCCCAATAAAGGCCATAGTCTGTGAAATAAAGGTGGGAGATGGTCAGTGACCAAACCACAGAAAGCTATTTTCAGTATAAGCAGAGATTTTGTCTCATTCATTCTTCTGAGATGTCAGTACTATGTTTGGGGTCTCACAAAATATGCCAAATGACTGAATTTAGGAACAAAACCGAGAGGGAGGGTAGTGCTAACAGGGCCAACCAAGGTACAAGGAATGATCACAGGAGGCAGTGCTGGCTAGTGGTTAGAAACAGATTTAGAATTCAGACAGGGATTGGTTCAGAATCTGGATTTGCATCATCTTTTTTGGAACAATCACTCTCTGGCCTTGTTTTAGTTTGTAAACTGCTGGTAAATGTAAGAGTCTCTTTGTAAGTCTGCTGTAATGATCAAAGAAGTTTTATGTAAATAATTTATGCAATATCTGGGCCGTAATATTTGCTCAATAAACCACATTGTTAATATTCTATTGCTTCGGTCAGTATCACTATAACTATGGGAAGGGGAGAAGTGATCTGCTGGCTGAAGATACAGAGCCCTGTGGCAGAGGACCATGGCAATGTGGGGTTTGGGGGCGGGGACAAAGCAGGGACCTTCCCTGAAAGAAGCTCAGAGCTGAGTTAAGGATCAGATAGCTTCTCACCCAGTACAATGTTTGAAACTCACATTTTTAAAGCATGAAAGAAAAATGACACAGGATGAAAACAAATGCTGCAGGCATTTTCCTTCTCACAGGATGTGAGAAGAAGGGGAAGCCAGTGTGGACCAAGACTCATACACTCCCTCAGTGTAACTGAGGAAGCTCCATGCTGATTTCCACTGGCTGCACTAGTTTACATTCCAACCTGTCTAGATGTTATGGGTAGTGATGAAAGATCTAGCCCCAGGGACAGTAGAGGACACTGCTCAAGACATTTTCTAAAGGTGGGAAATGCACTGGGGATTAGGAGATTGTCAGAGAGATCAGGAAGAGGAAGAGCATTCCTGGCAGGAAGTACCGTACAGGCAAAGGCATGGAAGTTGGAAAGTCAAGTCTAAGCAGAATGCCTTGTTCAGCTCCAGCTGCCATAATGAAATGCCATATACTGTGTGATTTCAATACCAGACATTTATTTCCTGGTGTTATGGAGATGGAGAAATCAAAGATTATTGAATTTCATTTTGCAAATTCATACATGAATATAACATATCTGGATCATTTTCAAGCCTTGTCATACCTCTCCTCTCCCCTGGGTCTTTGCAGCTTTATTTCTAGCTCAGATGGGGCATCCAAAGCCAGCCTTGCCTGAGAAGAAGCTCCTGAGGTTCCCTTTTATAATTCTGAGTCCTGAGTTCTACCCCAGATATATTCTCAAGTACTTTTTAAAAAACGAATTCTATATTGAGATAGCATTCACTTAATTAAAAGTTAATCAATTTAAAGTGTATGATTCAGTGGCATTTAGTATGTTCACAATATTGTGCAACCAACACCTCTAGTCCCAAAACATTTTCATCACCCCCAAGTGAAAGCCGTATCTTACATACACACACCCCAACCCCTGGCTGTTGTGCTCAAATGCAATCACATCAGCAGGCACTTGAGCTCTCCAGCTTCTTGGCCCCTCCCCACCTACGAAGTGGCAGAATCTCCAGCTCCCTCTGAGGTTCCCACTGCAATTTGAAAATTCCCATTTCTATCTAGAAGCTCCTGGAAACCACTAATATGGCTTCTGCCTCTGTATATTTGCCTGTTCTGATTGTGTTGTACAAACTGAATCACACAATATATTTCCTTTTGTGTTTTTTGGTTTTTACTTAGCATAGTTTTTAAGATTTATTCATGTTGTATCATGTGTTAGCATAGCATTCCTTATTAATACTGAATAATATTCTGTTGTAGAGTTATTCCATGATTTTTTGACCACTTCAACCACCAATGGACATTTGGGTTAATTTCACCTTTTCACAACTATGAATAATGCTGTCCACAAGTGATTTTTTCTTTCAGTTTTGTGTATTTTCCAACTGAAAGAAAAAAATAGTACATCTTTCTTGTCTACAGTGTGGTGTTTTGGTACATGTATAATTGTGTAACTACCATATCAAGATATCTAGCTCCCCACAGTCTCAATCATGTACCATTTCTTTGTGAGGAGTACATTCAAAATCCTCTCCTCTCACTATTTGAATTTTACTATTGAATTTTACTAGACAAAACTGTTAACTATAATCACTTTTCTGTGTAACAGTATGCCAGAACTTGTTCCTTGTATCCAGCTTGACTTTTGCAACATCATTGAGCCAGAAATCATAATACTAAGGAAAACAAAAGACAAATAGTGCATGATGTCAACATGTGTAGAATCTAAACAGGCTGAGCTCAGAGTAATTGAGATGAGAATAGTGGTTACCAGAGAATGGGAAGAGAGAGGGAGAACAAGGGCTGGAGCGAGATTGGTAAGCAGATACTGAACCATACCCCACGTGATTTTGATTTCAGTTATTTGAGAGTTGGTATCAGGGAACCAATAGTAAAATTATAATAACTTAAAGAACAAAAATTCTCAAATTTCAATGTGCCTCATTCAAACTCATCTTGAAAGTTCGCAAAAATACAAATCCCAGAATCCTATCTCCAGATAATATGATTCATTACATTCTGAGGAAAGGAGTTAGGTTGATACAGCATGTCAACTTGAGAAGGTCAGAAGTTTAAGTGATTGAGCAGGGAGCCAGGGTCCTTCCTTTAAACATCTTCAACCTGTGCAAGAAAACAGCAGGGAGATGGCATGGTGGATAACCTGCTTACAATGTAATGGAGAAAAAGAGGCTTGTCCTCCGCCTTTTGCTCTTGCAGCTCTCTCTGTCTCCTGCCACCTTGAAGTGTTGCTCCTGTGGCATACCATCTTACACTGGAGTCAGCTGATTATAGGCTGAAACCTCCACAAACTGTGAGCTAAACAGACCTCTTCTTCCTTCATTTTGGATGTTGGTTATTTTGTCTCAGCAATACGAGAAAAGTAACTAAGACAGAATTTGGTACCAGAGAATTGGGATCATTGCGACTACACCTTACCATGTGATTTAAGAGCCTTTGGAAATGGCCTATGGGGAGAGTTTGGAAATGTTCAGAGATGTTTCCTGAAAGAGTAGAGCTAGAGTAGGCTGTTCGGTATGAGAGATTCTGGTCAAAGCTCAGAAGACAAAAAGGCTGATAGAAATCCTGCCTGTAAGGACTATGCTCAGGAGGTTTCTGCTGGGAAGGACTACATTGGATGCTGGACATTGGATGATGCATATTATGGGTTAGCAAAAGTTTGTCTGTATTTTGACATGTCCAGAGAATTGGCCTGAGACTGAGATTAAAGAAAGTGTACTAATTAATCTGGCAGAAGAAATTTCAAGGCAGTCGAATGTTGAAGCTGAGGCATAGCTATCGTTGGGGGTTTTTAGCCAGATTTATGTCAAGAATCAAGAACAAAGAGCCCATCAGGATGGCTTAAAATGTGAGTTTGGCCAGAAAGGGAGCTCCAGTAAAGCTGTGGACTATGAAGACAGAGCTGAGGAGATCTTGGTTGCTGAGAAGAAAAACGAGAATACAAAAGAAGTCCTGAGAGCATCACAAGAAGCAGTAAGTCATCAGCCTTTGCAGCCTCAAAACTGCAAAATTGAAAGATTTTGCTTTGAGGAGAAAGCCACAGAAAATAATGTTCCAAAATAGTGGCAGCATAGAAATTTGTTTCTCAGAATTGGATTCAGAGTGCACAGTGATTCAGGCACTTGACTCCCCACCCAGCCAAGAGAGAGGAAAACTTAGCCAGCTGGCAGCAGACTTTGGCATTATCTGTGTGATGCTAGTTTTAGGTGCTTGCAGAATGCAAGAGTTATGGGGTTAAAAAGGCTTCCACCTGAATTGAGAAGGCCTGAGAGGCCAGGTAGTGTACCCCTGAGAGGGCAGTGTGTGAAGCTATGAGTATGAATCCAAAAGTGCAGTGGAGACCCCAGAAATTTGGAAAAGCCAGGAATATGGATCACTTAATGAAAGCTGCAAGGAGGGAACAGAGTAGGCCTAAAAGAGAATCTGTGGGAGCCTTAACCACCAGAAGTGCTATAAGAAGGGAGCCATGCAAGCCCTTTGGAGCTTAAAATTTGTCTCAGATGCTGGACATGGAACTACATTACTTAATGTTTGCCCTGCTGGATTTTGGACTTGCTTCAGTCCCAATACTTTGTATTCTCCTGTTTGTAACTTTTGGAGTGAAAATTTTTATCTTGTGTCATTGAACACTGGAAGTGTTTAACTTTGTTTTCATTTGTGCAAGGTTTTGCTGCTAGGAGTTTTCTCAGAGATTTAGGACTTGGGCTTTTCAGCAGTGCTGAAACAGGACCTTGGCAACTGTTACAGATGGACTAAACGCCTTTTGCGTAAAGAGATGTGCATGAGTCTTTGTGAGATGGGGGAATATTATGTTTCTAATGTCATATAATGTTGCTAGACTTAATACTGTTTCTTAGGGATCGTTTAACTTGTGTTATAATGTTCAAGTTGTGAAATGTTAAGAATAAGCATGCCATTATATCTGGAAACCAGTTTTTAAAAATGTGTCTGGTTGCCAGGTTGACAAGGGGTGGATTGTAATGGTTAATACATCGTGTCACCTTGAGAAGTTTAACTAAACAATTCAGGAGGGACCCAGGGTTCTCACTTTGTAAACATCCTCATTCTGTGCAAGAAGTGGGCAAGGAGATGGTGTGAGTGCTACACACATTCCTCGTGGGGGGTAGCCTGCTTACCATATAGGGGAGGGAAAGAGTCTTGCTCTCTCCCTCTTTTGCTCTTGCTGCTCTTGCTGTCTTCTGCCATCTTTAAGCATTGCCCCTGTGCCATGCCACCTTGCTTTGGAGCCAGTTGTTTATGGATTGAAATTTCCAAAAACTGTAAGCTAAATAAAACTGTTCTTCCTTAATTTGGGGTGCTGGATATTTTGTCCCAGCAACAACAGAACAGTAACTAACAAAGGAATCTTCCTGTTTAATATAATCTTCATTTTAATTGCATCTCTTGCACAATTTAGATGCAAATGACCTACACTCCACTCTGTAAGAAACAACCAGGTTGAAATTAGTTGTCTGTGACAGCTTGAGTGATAGGGTTTTTATTTCTTATTTTTAAAAAAATCTTCCCTGATATTTGTTGAATAATCTATAGGTAATATTTTATTTTATTTTATATCATTACATAAATTACATAAAGTATTTGACAGAAAAAGAAGGAAAAGCCCTAATGCTTGGCCTGGTTCTCCATCTCTGCTTCTGTCTACAAACAAAGACTTCTTGACCCTGCTGCTATCTTCCCCCCAAGCTGAGGCTCTTTCTGAAATGAATGCACATATATTAAGAAAGCCAAGGTCTGATTTCTATGCACACGACACTTTTGCCTATGGCATGTCATACAATTTGCTTACTTACTGTGCACTGTTTGGAGCATCTGAGCAAATCAGAGCTGGAGGCTGGATCTCTGTTTGTTTTCCTGTAGATAATGATATTCTTCCACCACCCACGTTAATAGATTGAGGCCTGCAGGCATTTATGAGTGGTGTCTTTAATATGGTTTTGGAATATTTGCCCTATAAATTCTTAAGAACAGACTTATAGATTGCCTATTACCAGCATTTATGGTCTATTAATAAATCAGTAACAGCTATGTTTTTTAAAAAAAATTGAATTTCCCCCCTTTGTGTGCACATCTAAGTAGCAGCTAAAAATTGGAGAGAGATGGAATGCCCATGCTGGATGAGGGAGGTACCTTCGTATATAGAGATCACAGGAGAAGGGAGTTGACAGTTAGGTCTAAAAAAGATAAACAGTCTGGAGAAAGGGAAAAAGGGAAGTTAAGAGCCTCCACCAGCTGGGTACTGTTGCAGCTTTTCAGTGCCACCATCCATTTCCCTGTGTCTTTGGGCAATAAGGCTGAATTCACAGTGTCCTAGAGTTTCCTTTGCTACAAATTCCCCTGGTACTTTTCCACCCAGCTGCTCTGCACTCACTTTGAATGCATGGCTATGCTGTCAGGTGTGGATGGTACCCTGAATGTGCCTGGACCCTAGCTGCTGTGTTCAGATGCAATCACATGAGCAGGTACTCAAGCTCTGCAGCTCCTTAGCCCCTTCCCACTTATATAAGTGGCAGAACCTCCTGCCCGCTCTGAGGTTCCCATTTCAATCTGGAAGTTTTCATCCCTATCTAGAAGTTCCTAGGGATGACATCTCATTTGGATTTGACATTCCCGGAAGCTGGTGCTTTTACGCCACCACCACCATAGCACTGTTTCCCAGTTGTGGAACTTGGAGCCCCTTTGGACTGGTGCTAAGCTCTCTACTACTGTGTGTGATCTACCCAGCACCCTACCCCACAGGAGGACCCCACAGCACTGAGGTTTGGGTTACAGGGTACTATACTTTAAATTCTCACACATGTGACTATTTTTTCAAGTGGTGTTAAGTCTAAGATGATAAAATGAAAGATTTTTTTCCAGAACTACTCTTCTACCAACCTCCAGGACTTATCACTGGAACTGAGTCACTACTTTTTTCCCTACCAGCATATTTACTTACTTAAATGGCACCTCTTGTCACTTTATGGTTCTTTCTTATTGAACTTCTCCCACTGCCACCACCAAGTTACAATGCACACTTTTTTAATTTTTTTTATTTAAAGAGAAGAAGAAAGAAAAAAAAACAAACAAACAGAAAGAGGGTAGCAACGATACAGAATTCTGAAGGGGAAAGAAAAAAAAAAGAACAACAACCACAACAAAAAAAAATACTAAGAAATTGCCACTTGATAAGTTACATACTGTCATCATTGGAAATAGTTGTTCAAGTTACGAAGTTAAAACATACAAAGTACACATTCAAACAATGAGACTGTTAACTGTTCTGCTCAACATTCTAACAAAAACAGTAATATGGACATCTATCTTACACACTTAAACACACATGCAGTTATATCCTTTAGAGCACTTTCTTTTCCTCTCTTTTTTACAGTAGCAATTACACATTTTGGGTTTTATTACTCCTACAGTTCTTATTACTTTTTACACTAGAGACAAAATGTGATATTTATAAATATGATTGTTATTTATTTCACTAATGAGGATAGTCTCAAGTTGTCTCCATTTCCCTATGAAGGCCTCAAGATCATCCTTTTTTATAGCTGAGTAATATTCCATTGTATAAAAATACCACATCTTTTTCATCTGCTCTGCAGTTGATGGGCATCTTGGTTGTTTCCAAGGTTTAGCTATTACAAATTGTGCTGCTATGAACATGGGTGCACATATATCACTGTGATATGAAATTTTCAGTTTCTCTGGGAAAATAACCCAGGAGGGGAACAGCTGGGTTGAATGGAGCTTCCAGTCCTAATCTTCTGAGAATTCTCCATACTGATTTCCATAGTGGTTGCACCAGTTTACACTCCCACCAACAGTGGAGCAGTGTTCCTTTTTCCCCACAGCCTCGCCAACATTTGTTATCAGTTGATTTCTTGATGGCAGCTATTCTTTCAGGGGTGAAATGAAATCTCAGTGTTGTTTTAATTTGCATTTCTTGAATGACCAGTGATGGTGAACATTTCTTCATGTATTCATTTGCCATTTGTATATCTTCATCTGAGAACTGTGTGTCCATCTCAGCTGCCCATTTCTGGAGAGGGTCTTTGAATTTGGGGGGGTTGATGTTTTTCAATTCTTTATATGTTCTTGATATAAGCCCTTTGTCTGAGGGGTTGCTGTTACAATTCTTTCCCATTCTGTGGGTTTTCTTTTCACTCTGATGGTGATTTCTTTTGAAGTACAGAAACTTTTCAATAATACAAGATCCCAGTTGTTGATTCTCTGAAGTGCTTCCCGTGCAATTTGTGTTTTGTTCATGAATTCTCTGCCTATACCTATGTCTCCAAGATTTCTACCTACCTTATCTTCTAGTAGATTTAGTGTTTGTGTTTTAATATTTAGGTCTTTGATCCATTTAGACTTTAGTTTTGTGCATGGTGATAGGCATGGATTTAGTTTCAGTCTTCTGCATGTGGAGAGCCAATTTTTCCAACACCATTTATTAAAGAGGCTATCCTTCCTCCAGTGAACATGTTTACGCCTTTGTCAAATATCAGGTGGCTGAGTATCTTTGTATGTATATTTGTATCTTCTAATCTGTTCCATTGATCCTCAGGTCTATTTCTTTGCCAGTACCATGTTGATTTTATCACTGTGGCTTTGTAGTACAGTTTCAAGTCAGGA
>PVJX010034073.1:0-19203 GCA_004027295.1 Dolichotis patagonum
TTGATTCCTAAGTATTTCATTTTTTTAGATGCTATTGTGAAAGGTGATATTTCCATAATTTCTCTGTGAGTGTGTTTTTTGTTTGTGTACAGGAATGCTATTGATTTTTGAGCACTGATTTTGTATTCAGCTACAGTGCTGAATTTGGTTATTATCTCTAGTAGTCTTTTAATTGAGTTTTTTTGGGTCTTCTATGTAGAGTATCACGTCATCTGCAAATAGTGATAATTTAACTTCTTCCTTTGCTATCTTTCTTCCTTTTATTTCTCTCCCTTGTCTAACTGCTCTGGCTAATATTTCCAGAACTCTATTGAATAGGAGTGGTGATAGTGGACATCCTTGTCTTGCTCCTGATTTTTGAGTGAAAGCTTTAAGTTTTTGTCCACTTAGTACAATTGTTGGCAGTTGGTTTGTCATAGATGGCCTTTATAAGGTTGTGGTAGACACCGTGTATTCTCAGTTTCTGAAGGGTTTTTATCATGGACATGTGTTGGACTTTACAGAAAGCTCTTTCTGCCTTTATTGAGATGACCATGTGGTTTTTGTTTTTGGCTCTGTTGATGTGGTGTACTACTTTTATTGATTTGTGTATGTTAAACCATCCCTCCATTCCTGGAATAAATCCCACTTGGTTGTGATGTATAATCTTCTTGATGATTTGCTGCATTCTATTTGCTAATATTTTATTGAGTATCTTTGCATCAATGTTCATTAGTGAGATTGGCCTATAGTTCTCCTTTTGGTTGGTTCTTTCTCTGGTTTTGGTATGAGAGTAATACTTGCCTCCAGGAATGATTTAGGAAGGACTACTTCCTTTTCAATTTCATGGAAGAGTGTAAGGAGTATTGACATCAAATCTCCTCTAAATTTCTTGTAGAATCCATCAGGACTTGGGCTTTTCTTTGTTGGTAAGTTTTTAATTACATTTTTAATTTCAATAGCTGATATTGGCTTATTCAAATTGCTGTATCTTCTTGGTTGAATTTTGTTAGTTCATATGTTTCTAGAAATCTGTCCATTTCCTCTGTGTTTTCTTTCTATGTGAATAGAGATTTTCAAAGGGTTTATTCATGATCTTTTGAATTTCTTAGGGATCTGTAGTAATTTTCCCCTTTTCAGTCCTTATAGTGTGAAGTTGGTTTTTTTCTTTCTTTTTCTTGATTAGGGTAGCTAGAAGTTTGTCAATTTTTTTATTCTCTCAAATAACCAGCTTTGTGATTCCTTAATTTTTTGTGTTTTTTTAGTTTCATTTGCATTGATTTCTGCTCCGTTACTTCCAACTCACTTCTCTCATTATCGTTGCTGCTTTCTGTTTCTTTCTTTCCTTCCTCTTTTTTGAGACAATCTCTCTATGCAGTTTAGACTGACCTTGAGCTCACTTTGTAGCCCAGGCTGGTCTCAAACTTGCAGCAATCCTTCTGCCTCAGCCTGTCAAGTGCTGGGATTATAGATGTGCGCCATCTTGCTGCTTTCTGAAGCTGTTCTGGAAATATTCTTTCATGAGTGTATTTACTTATAGTGTCCTGGCTTCCTCCAAGTTGCAAACACAAACAAAATATTTATCTTTCATGGTCATTTTGACTGGCAAAGAGTCAGAAGTCACATGGAACCAGATAAGTTTAATAAGGTAGAGGAGTACATAGTGTCATATTTTTATTTTGCTGTCATATAATGTTGTGTCTCTGCTCAAATTTCCTAGAATAGTTTTTCATAACATTGAAAATGAATGTGTAGTGTTGTACAGTGTGCAGAAGGCAAAACTTGAAATGGAATCTACAGGAGAGCAAAAATTCTTTCCCAGAGTAATTTTTACTTCTTTATTTTGGTCATTTAAATCCAGTCATATTGTCTCCCACACAATGCATTTGTGCTTGCTGGTTCTTCTACCTGAAGGTGCATTTCCTAGGTCACATCCATTGTCTGTCTGTAGTATACTACTCCCAAGTCATTCTACATCTCTACTTACATCTTATGCAAACTGTGCTTCTTGGGCACCTTCTATAAAATAGTAATGGCTACACTATGACTTCATCAGTGTTCTGCTACTATAACAAAATACCTGGCTGTCAGAAAATTTATAAAGAATTAAAGTTCACTGTCTCCCAGAGGAGGAGGCTGCGATGTCAAGACCATGATGGTGGCATCTAGCGGGGAACTTCTTGCTAACACAGTGGAGAAAACAGGACTCCGCTACCTGAGTTCTCTCTCTTTTTTCTTAGCCGGCAGCTGATACAACAGTGAGAGTCCCACCTTGCTGACCTCAGTTAGTCCTCATCACCTCCCCGTGACTCCATGTCTCTTCCCATTGGCATGAATTACATCAAGAAGAATCCAGGGCAATCATGGATTTGGTGATCCTGAGATGAGTATCCCACCTTGTACCCTGATTCTCTTTAGTTCCTCTCCAATGTTAAAGATACTATGTCAAAGGTTATGAGCTCTGGAAAATAGTCCAGGAAGACCTGAAAGCAACCAAAGCCAATGTCAAAGAATCTGGAAACAAATCCTTCCCTCTCCAGTTTTCAGAGGGATCCATAGGCCTGGAAGATGTTTAACTGCACCCCTGTTGAAATCTTTAAACTGGAGGACTCCACTAACACAACCTTGGGTTTCTAACCCTTGGAATCTATGTGATCAATCACTCTTTATGCTGCCAGTGTTAGGGGGAAAGCTCATGTGTACATTAGACTGGGGATCTCTAGTTTGCAAATCTCAAAGCTAAACAGTTCCAAAACTACTAAGTTTTTGAGTACTAACACCGTATCTCAAACGGAAAACTGAGCCCCTGACTTCCAATGACAGATTCCAAGGAAAAAATACGGAAACACTAAAGATATTGTGCAAAATTAATTTCAGGCTATGGATTTACAGCACATATGAAAGATAAATAAATTCTGGGTTTAAATATAGATCGCATTCTCCATGAAATTTCATTATGTACATGGAAATATTGCAAAATACCAAAAAACCCCTCCCCAGACCCCCCAAAACCTCCAAACTTGAAGGCCTCTCTTTTTTTCCAAAGATTTTGGAAAAAGATACCAAGCCCATAATACACAATTATGGTATCTCAGAATTAGAAACCATTCTTATATTTAACACTAGCTTCTTGCTTGGGCCAAGTTACACTAAAGCTACATGATAATAAATGTTGTGTTACATGGCTTAGATAATCACACTCAGATAGACCCTGTATGAGAAATGACCGTATGTGGTCAAGAAATTTAGTTTTCTATGGGACCTCCAATTCTCTGAAAATAATAGTACCTATTTCAGGAGGTTGGGAAAACCCTATGGTCATGGTTCATTTTCAGCAAATTGTCTCACAGAAAATAAATGATAAATAGAAGTGTTTTTTTCTTAAGTTACTATATGACCATGATAAATCATGCACCTGACAAATGTGAACATGGGAAAACCTTACAGTACAGTAAATGTACATTTAATAGAAATGTATGTGAATGCATAAACCAAAAGGGTTTGGGGTTTCTGTTTGAAAATGTAAGCAGTCTAATATCAATTGTGATGATAGTGATATATCTGGGAATATATCCCAAACCAGTGAACATATTCTTTATATGGGTGAATTTAATGGTCTGTGAATTATTGCTCATGAGAGCTGTTAAACATATATGCAAAATTTTTCTTTATGTCATAGATTTTGCTGACCTCCTTAAGCATTTTGATATTTCCACTGTGACCATATTTAGTTTTTATAACCAAAAAGGCTTATTAAAATTTTAATGAGTTTAATTTTAAAAATATATCCCGTAGACAAGTGGGTGGTAGATAAGCTTGTCTATCTTCTATTATTGGACTTTATCTCTAAGGATACACAGTTTGATATGGCTTTATCATTCTTGAAAGCTAACTAAAAAAAACAAAAAGAAAATTGCACTTTACTTCATTTCTATTATCCTGTTGGGGGAAAGATTTTATAAAAAGGTATAAATAAAGCTGATTCTTATGGTGAATGTTAAATCAGTTTTAAGGAACACAGTGAGCAGTAAAACATAATTCCCTAGTATGTTTTTCTCCTTAACTTTTCTTGAAGCCAATCTTTTCAGAGAGCTTTTTTAATAATACCAAGGCTATATATCCAGCACACCATATGAATCGATTGTTTATTGTCTACCAATTGTGCTAACAGGTTTTCATTTATTGTCTCATTGAATTCTTGTTGGTCTCATGGGGAAAGGCAGACCCTTTCTAACATGAATTCTGATGATCAACATGCCTACAACATCTGTCCACATATTTGTCTGAGTGTTTTGTGTTTGTGAGACCCAATGATTTGCACCTAATGGGTGTGAATCATGAAAGTAGTGCGACGTCACCTCTGTGATTATCTGATGGGAATGCGTGGCCGCCATTTTGGTAGCAGGCTGACTATCTTCCTTCTTGACCGTGAGACTTGAAGGATGGAAGATGGCTGGTGTTGGATCTTCAGGAAACAAGGACCCTAGGAAGACATCTACTGTACCACCATTAAAGGATGGGTGTCTTCACTCTATCAGCTTATGCAAAACTGAGTCCTGGATCCAACACTTGAGCAAGGAAATGGATGCCTTCTTCATTGAGCTTTAAGATGATGATTGACATTGGACCCACTCAAGATGTGCCCTTCCTATCCACAAGTTTCAGTTCCCACGTGTAATTATGAGTGGCTTAGCCACTGCCTTTTAGGATAATAGCTAGTGGAATGATACATAGGTAATAAAAATCAAGCTTTGTGATTGCCAAGTGAGAGCAATTTTATATTGGGAGAACTAAAAGAAGATCTATTTTCCTAAAACTATGAAATGCGTGACTCTAAGGAGTGCTGTAGCCAGGAAATAGAATAGCTTCATAAATATTACGCTTTTGATGAAGAAGTGATTGGTAGAAGATGCTTAAATGTGTCATTCATAAGAAACAAGTTTAAGATTCATTATCCTGTTTGTTGTAACTATAATGAAATACCTGAAGATGACAAACTTATTCTGGATCTCATAGACAGGGAAGCAATTCTAAACTCATTGGATAAGTTCCATCATGGGAGAGGATATTTTAGAGAGATGGGGGGACAGAGCCAGAGACAGAGAGACAGAGAAAGAAGAAGAGTGATGAGAGACAGAGAGAAGTCACATGGCAAGTTAGATTAATGTTCCCTTTAATAAAAACCTCCTTATTAGAACTAACTTAAGGACCTCCGTAAACTACCAAGGTAAAACTCTAATTAACTAAGGGCCTTGTACTTGCTAATCTTGATGTTGACTTGACTGGATTAAAGCTCTGTGAGAGGAGTGACTGGATTCTGAGGTCACTAAACTCTTCAATGAGTTATCCACCCTGGGAGTTCATAGAGGCTGGGCTTAGCTAGAGGTAGGAGATCCTAGGGGTGTGATCTTTTGGGTAATATCTGGTCCCTAATGCCATGAGATGAAGCTCTATTCTCCATACCCATCTGCCATGATGCTCCTTCCTGGTAGCCAGCCAACCATGGACTGACTCCTCCAAAACCATCAAAGAAACCCTCTGAAACCATGGTCCAAAATCAAACTCTTCTCTTTTCAGTTGTGAATATCAGGTATTGATTCTAATCAATGCATAGGTGACCAATACAGGCATCTTACTGGGTTCCTTCTATGAAATCTCTTACCATCTCTTAAAATTGCTGTGCTGGGGAACAAACTTTCAGTACACGATCACTTCAGAGACCAAAGGTAACAGGCTCTCTTTGGAAGTAAATCGAACTTCCTTCCTCACGAAATGTCTTGGGGGCAACCCTAGAAAAACCCAGCCCCGGCTACTGTTTTTCCCCATGTCATAGTCAGGAAAGAGACTTAGACTTATAGTTCCCACAGGGCAACTTTTCACTTTGTCAGAGAAGGGCTTCTTTCTTCATTTGGAGGACTCCAGAGAGGCAGATGAAAACCTCCGTATGAACTCTTTTGAGTACACATTGCGTTGACAATTCTACTTTCACACTCTGGGATAATGCTTCATATGGTCTCAATGACAATGTTTGCTTTGAGGATAATAATGGATTTAAATCTGGTCATCTCTTATTATTCCTTTTACCACAGCTGTGCACCATGCAAGCTGGATATTTAGGAATCCTCCCGCGATGACGAAAAGCACAGTAAAACATAGAGATAAGGAAGGGTTTCAGCAAAACCTGTGGAATTCCTCAAAGTGTGAATTTGGACTGACACTTTGCTAGTGATCCAGAGGTTTTGGAGATGTCAGCTTACTCCTTTCTGTTTCAGTCTTTAGAAACCAAGGATGTTTTTGTATTTGAAATAAATTTGATAATTTCCCAATTTTCCCCTCTATATTTGTAATAGGATTCTCAGAAAAAATCCAAAAGACTGATGGGAAAGATTTTATTTGCTTGCTCCTTTTAAGGAAAATGAGGAAGTGTTGGTTGTTTTCTTTCTTTTTTCCGAGAAGATGACCTCATTTACATTGATGTTCAGAGCAAAGAGATTTGAGTGAGATACTCTGCCTTTGAAATCCAAGTTTTCCCATGATTGTCGACTATATTGACCGCCCAAGTGAGACCTGATATAATCAGGTGATGATGCTTACACAGCAAATAGAAATTTAATTATGCTGGAGAGCAGACCACTTTGATTCTTAAGCAGCCTTTTCCCATGGTAATGCCCACTCTGAACTTCAGTCTTGGATCTTTCTGCACAAAGAACCCCTCTTTTCCATTCTTCTATTTTGCAGAGTCGCAGCCTGAGTTTCCCTCCAGGAATCTGAGGTCTAATTATGTACACCTTCTTGACATCCCACTCTCAGCCCACTAAACTTTGGAAATTTCCCAATCTCAAGTGCTTTAATATAGTAACAGAAAGTGGAACAAATGAGAAAGACTGTTAGAATTAAAAACAAATTCTGTATTCAGTAGGATATACAGTCCCCACGCAGAAATCAATAGTGTTAACAACAAGCTCGCTGAGAACAAATTAGGAAAAAATATACTATTCATGGTAGCACCAGAAAAAAATTAAATATTTAAGAGCCAACATAACTAAGGAACTGAAAGATCGTTACAATGAAATCTCAACACTCTGGATACAGAAATTGAAGACGACATCAGAAAACGGAAAGACATCCCCTGATGCTGGATAGGCAGAACCAATAGAGCCAAAGAGGCACAGATCCAAAATTAATACACAGATTTAATGCAATCTCCATTATAATTACAATAGCGTTCTTCCCTGAATTGGAGAAAATAATTCTAAAATCGATATGGAATCAGAAAATATTCAGAGTATCAAAATCAATCCTGGATAAGGAGATCAAAGTGGGAAGCATTATAATCCTAGTCTTGACGTCATATTACAAAATTCCTGTGATAAATACAGTGTGGTACTGGCTTGCGTTCAGGGCCCCAGGCATGCTAGGTAAACATGGTACCTTTGAGCTATACCTTCAGAAGAAGTTTTGGGTATTTCTGGAAATCTAAACCTCAAGAATTATTTTCTCTTCAAGGGTATAAACTTAACTGATGTTATACATCAAGAGAACCTGGGCCTCCGATACCATTCCCAATACTACTACTGTAGTTTTTCAGTTTTCACAGTAACTTAGTTTATAGTTAGATGGTTTTTCCTATGGAAATACTTAAATGAGACTAATAAAAACTATGCATGATTTATTAACACAACCAGCTTCTAAAGAAAAGATAAAACACAACAATGAATAGCTTTCTATACGATTATTTAACAAATCATCCAGCTGATAGTTTTCATGAGTGTAGGATAATATACTGTTTGCTCAGGATAACATACTAAAAAAATGGAAACAATGTTTGCGGGTATCATTTTTCATAGTCGCAGTGGTATGAATATTGTATGCCTCTGTGAGAAAAGTGAGATTATTATTCATGCAGATGGTATATTGCATGGTGACTAGTTAAAAATACTAGATGAGTACTAAGGGAGCTGAAAAGAATAAACATAATGTGACTTTCTCTTCCACATTAATCATCATTGAAAATTGAGTCTAAGAGGCAGGGTAGGGTTGCCATGGGCACAGAGCTATTTTTAAAATAAAGATAAAACCAACATCATTGCTTCTAATGATGTTTTGAGAATATTTTGAATGTTGCTGAATTATCCTCTCTTCTAAGGCAGTGAAGTTATTAACTAAAGATGGTCAATTAAAGAAGAATAAAGAAAGTTCAAAAGAAGGCTTTATTTGGATTAATGAACATGAGAAAAAAATCTCATTTTCTGGAAATTACATAATACCTGAAGCTTGAATGAGCTGTTCTGTAATTTTTCATTAATGTAGACATACCGTAAAGCTTACAAAGGTAAGATGAAATAAATAACTAAAATAGAAACTGAGAGTGAACTTAAAATTTTCACAATTCAGTTGAGGTCTGTCTTCAATTATATAGCTACGTAGAGTTAACAATATAAAGTTACAATGATAGGGGACATAAAGAGTGTGTCTCTGTCTACTGCAAATAGCTAAAACATCTTTGTTCACAAGCAGAGGGACTTTTTAATAAAATGTTCAATGTATGTCCCACCAGTCATACTAAGTATACAGACAGAAAGTTGTTTCTAAACCTAAAGTGGGATAGATTCAGGTGTTAAATACAATTCTTTACTTTTGTGTTTTTGAAAAAACCATTTATCCCATCTGAAATTCAATGCACTACTTTTAAAATGAAAAAAAGGAAAGCAAATAACTATTAACTTCCTAGAGACAGATGTTAGGCTCTATGTAAAATGTTTAGTGTACACATTTAGTAATTTTATGCTTTATGCTTTTTTTGCATCAGAAATCAAACTCAGGACCTTGCACTTGCCATGCGGGTGCTTATCCCACTGTGCTATATCTCTGACAATATATTTTATTCATATCATGGACTTCACACTAGATCTGGCCAGTGGGGAGGTACAGTGGAGCCTCTGTATCCATCAATTCATTGTGTTGTGTGTCCAAAATCCTCAGAGAAAAAAAGAATGATGGCATTAGTACTGATATGTAAAGATATTTATTTTCCTTGTAATTTGTATAGGTCAGCTTTCTCATCAATGAGACAATATATCTGATATCCACAGTTGAAAGAAGGAGAGGTTTATGTTAGGTCATATTGACAGATTTCAGTCCCTCCTTACTGGCTCTAATCAGCAAACATCATGGCAGCAGACACAGTTCAGGAAGATGACGACAGGCACAAAGCAAAGAGCAGAAGAGACAGAAACGAAGGGACCATTGACCAGGCATGGATGCAGAAGTAAAGTGCTTTTACCTAGTTCTCTTTCTCCAACCCTAGGCTCCATCACCTAACTGTCCATTCAACTATGCACTCATCACTGGGTTACTCCTGCTGAAGTTAGTATCTTTGCAATCCAATCTCCCCTTAAGGAATCTCTTCATTTATTCAAGTTGACAGTCATGATTAACAGGCACATGATCATTCCCTCAACAAAACAGTATATTAGCTAGTCATGTGATATGACAGTTAGGAGGTGCAAGGATAACGATTACATACAGGACACAGAATGTATAGAATTATTTTGTAATAGTCTTCTGAGTTAAATACAAGAAGGGCAGAACATTGTCTACACATTAAAGACATAGAGAATGCAGCTGTATGCCTGGATCCCATAGCAATGTCCTGCATTAGTCCAGCTGAAGACCTAGAGCCCATGACAATGCCCCCACACGAGTCCAACTGGAGGCCTATGCAAGTGTATTTCACAAACATGTGCCGGAAAGGTCCCAAGGTCAGCAGTGGATGCTAGAATATCTGTGCTAGTTGGATGAAGGACCTGTGCCAGTAGGCCGAGGGATCTGCTGTGGAACCAAGGAACAATGCTTAAAATAAGGACCAGGTCTTCCCCCAAAGGTACCACAGCCACCCTCAGTGACAATGAAGCCCCAAGCTCTTCTGACAATGAGAACAGCTGAGTTCACATCATGAAGCCAGTGTGACAAACTTCTCCTGGAGATTGAGCAGCACACATCTTCCCCTCCAGAGCCAGGAAGTGATGCTCAAAGTAAGGACCAGAGCTCCCCCAGAGTGAACCACAGCCACTCTCAGTGACAAGGTCCCGAGCTCCTCTGACAATAACAGCCAAGTTCATACCAGGGGAGCCAGGAAGACAAGCTCCTCCAGGAGAACCAATGGCTCCAAACAACAGCTACGCTTAGGAGAACCCACAACACTATGTTCTTTCTCTCCACATCTCTTTTTATGCTGGCAGCTTTCCTCAGGTGGGCCATCCACACTCAGCTGACTCAATTCAGCTGGTGCTAAGTTGATCACCAGTTTTTCATCCATAACACATGGTGTTTCCATTGTATTATGTATTACACATATGAAGATCTGATTTAAATGGCAAGGGAGAGATGTGCGTAGGTTAAATGTAAGAAATACTCAATTTTAACTTAGCGACTTGAGCATCCATGAACTTTGCAGAAATATTATTGGGTCCTGTAGCCACTGACTCTGTTGTGATTTGTGTCTGGATGACCCCCAAAGTCTCATGCATTCATGGGAGTGCAGAATTTTCGGAGGTGGCTGAATCTAGAGTTTGTCATTGGTTCATTTTCTAGTGATGCGATTGGGGATGTAAATGCTACCACTGCCCTAGGGCAGGTAGCATGCATATAATATAAGGGAAGAAAAGAGTCTTGCTCTTCCCTTGTTGCTTTTGTTGTTTTTGGCATTTTCCACTACCATAAACTATTTCCCATCTGTCACACCACCCTCCCTTTGAGTCAGCTGAGTATGGACTGAAACATTCACAGACTGTGAGTTAACTAAACCTTTCCTTCTTTAACTTTGAAGGTTGGTCATTTTGTCTCAGCAATGAGAGAAATGTACCTAAGACACCCTTCAAGATATCAATGGACAACTGTATACACTGGTTTTATCCCTTCCAAAGGCAGAAAGATTAAACCAAGAAGAGAAATTGAGGAGAATGGTTGGGAACAGAGAATGCTATATCTAGAAATGGGCCTGGGTATTCTGGGACACCATCAAGATAGTTTGTTTATGAAGGGAATTGGTTTTTGGTATTTCCTGGAGAGATATTCTGTGGGAGCATATGCATGTGCATGTGCACGTGTATGTGTGTTAAATTAGGAATAAAGGGCTGTTTCCTGCAATCCCATCAACTGGTAATGATAGGAAGAAAGTAGATCTCTGGTGAGTGATGTAGTGTTGGTGCCCAATATTCCATTCTTCAGGGAGACAAGAAAGACCTTCAGAGATTTGAGGCATAACCTGTCACACGGTTGTAACTAAGCATGAAAGCATAATGGTAGCTGAGTCTCAGCTGAAAGATAGCCTGATTCTATCTTTTCTTGGACAGAGGAAACTGAAGGGCCTGATTACTTAGATATAGCAAAGCCCCACTTCTGTCCAGGTCTGGATAACATGGTGATTTATTCACTTCTAAAACTCTTCATTGAAGCCAGAGGATAATTGAAAGACAGGCTCCCCATCAGGATGGAGAGTCCCCAAAACACTATAATGTGAAATTCCTTGTGATCCGGCTATTCTTCTCCCAAGTATCTTCCTGAAAAAGGTAAAGTCATACCATTATAGGGTTATATGCATAATAAAGTTTATAGCAGCAAAATTTATAATAGTTAAGCTATGAAAGAGGCTTACATGCCCAACAATAAATGAATAGATAATGGAAATATGGTATAAACACAGTGGAGTAGTTCTAAGCCCCCTAAGAAGGATAAATTCAAGCCATTTGTAGGAAAATGGACAGATATTGGGAATAGAGTGCTAAGTGAAATGAACTAGATACAGAGAGATAAACATCTTATTGTTTCTTTTATGTGAGAAATCCAAAATATCAAAGATAAATTAAAAAGCAAAGTGAAACAGAGATGGTAGGAAGCAGAGACATATATTTTATAGATATAAGAGAAGGTCTGTGGAATGAAAGAGGCAGATATGGGGGAAAGAATTAAAAATGATTAAGATTCAATATATAGACATTCCAATTCTCCAAGGTGAATGCAATTATGTGTAAGAAAAATGTACCAGCAATAAACAAGAAAAGGAAAAAAAATAATACATTATTTTCTTTTAATTGTGAACATTATATTTCTTCTCTTACTTTCTTTTCAACTTACAGACTTTCTAAATTTTCCTTAGAAGATGATCTCTAATAGTGACATCTATTCAGAAAGCAAATAACAGGAAGAAGAAGTCATTAAATTTGATATTTGTCAAAGAAACACTGCAATGGAAATTAGTTAGATGGACCAATGTGTTAGTCACTTGGGGAAAAATAAACCAATGTGTAACATTGCAAAAGAAGTCCTTGGATTTTTGCAAATGTTCAAAGATCAAGGATCATAAATGGTATCTTCAGTAGAAGAGAATAAAGGAATGCAGCAAAATGTCTTTCAAGGGTTTTTAGTATCACAATCGGAGGCATAACTAGTGATGTGAATGTTGGGTAAGGTCACTGAGAAAGAAGAGAAAAACTATGAAGCCATAGAAAAAGTATTTTCATTACAAGGCTAAAATGAGCAAATACAGAAACAGCAACAGCAGGTGCTATTTGCAGAAAAAAATTATTTAATTTAAAACACAAAGCTAAGTTAGAGCTCTGTACAGAGTACTGTCCTGTGTGAATACCACTTTGATTATCGTGTTTTTCTGGAAGGTTAGAAACCATGATACTCGGTTCTGCCAGGATGAAATGCAGCTGATGCTGTCTCTGTAGGTGTTTGTTGGTCTGTCTGACTGTCTGTTTGTTTTTTGGCTCATTTCAGAAGACAATCCAATTGGCCAAGTGCTTAGCAAATCAAAGCATGATTCTCACTCCATGCAGAAATACCACTGTGCTCTCAGATTGTGGGACAGATAGTGATGGAATTTGTGAACCTACAAGATTTCATTGGTATCTAATGGTATTAGGAAAGATTTAGATGTCACTCAGAGATGAGGGAAATTGGGTGTTTGTATTTTCAGTGTTTCTTTTTTTTCTGATTAATATTTATTTTTCATCTCAAAACAGTGGACCCACTAACATAAGATAGAATCATGATAACCAAGATGGCAATTTGGACATTAATGGAAGGATAGTGGATAGAGTATGGAGACACAAGACAAAGTAATTATTATTCTTCCAGCAAAGATGGTGTATGTTGGGGCAAGATTTATTCACACTGCATAGAAGGGCAACCAATTGAATAATTGGCAAGAGCTTAATTCTGGAATTCTCCATGCAATATTTGCAGACTGAGGTTGACCAGAGATAACAGAAGACCCAAATTGAAAAAAAAAAAAACAACAACAGACAAAGAAAGGTTACTATAATTCAATATTTACATGATAAAAGATGTAGTTTCTTTTTACCCGAAACTATTTTGTTATCATTGTTCTCAAAACAGTATTTTTGCTTACTATAGAATTTGATATTTTTTTCAGCAAAACCTCACCAATGTGGTTCCCAAATCGTTTTGCCACCCTATTTGCAAACAAGATCATGCATTTATTTGAGTCATAAATAAAAATGTCATCTTTCTCAGGCTGATGGTTGCTTTTCAGCATTTTGAGGCTGATGTGGTTACACATGCCTCAACATTCATCCCGCTGGGATTTGTTAAATGTTTCACATGTAGAAATTGATGTTTACCACTATACTTTGGAAGCTTTTATTCAAGTATAATATTTACTACAGTCTTTTTCTGCTCCTTTCCTCTGGAGATTCCAGAGATACATTTCACAGATGATTCCGGTCCCTGTGGTATGTTTATTCTTTTTAATACCTTTCCTGTCTCTTTCACTCTATATGATTCTCTGGACACCTACTTTCATGTTCCCAGGATTTTGCTTTCTCTCTCACTTCCCCATTCTTGTTTCTAAATTCATCTCATTAATTATTGATTTGGTACTATATTTATAATTAAGTGCTATAGTTTAAATTTTCAATATTCTTTACATTGCTGGCATTTTTAGTGTCTGAATCACCTTTATCATATATTTCTTTTCCAACTTGACCCTCTTAGACTTTTCTTTTTGAGGTTCTAGAGACTGAACCCAGGACATTGGATATGTTAAGTAACCACTCTACATGGTGAGCCCTAAACCCAGCTTCAGTTTGGATATTTTATAGTGGCAATTAGAAAAGGACTTCAGTGTTAGTTTAAGTCGTAGACAATCCTAGTGCAAGTGTGAGGGGTTCTATGCAGGACATGTTCCTTATCAACTATATGTTGAGTATCTTAGAACAGTATGATGAATACCAGAAATGTTGTATTGAAATGACTTGCAAGTGTATTTTTTCTTTTAATTTAAGAGAAAAAAAGACACAGAAAAGAAAAACAAAAGCAAAAGAGACAAACAACAATAACAACAAACCCAAAGCAATAATAATGTAAGTTTACAAAACAAGATGATAGCAATTTCACAATGGTTGCAATATTGCATATTATTACCTTCAGAAGGGTTCTTGGATTACCAGATGTAGACATGCAAAACTGACCTAATCATTTTTTTTTTGTACCATGGATCACACTTATGACCTGACACTTGCTAGGTAGGTACTTATGCCGCTGAGCTAAACCCCTCAGCCCTGGACCTAATCATATTGGAAGTGTACTGTTGTGCTTGAGTGTGTATGTGTGCATATATGGCTTTTAGCACGTGATAGGATGACTGGAGGTATGGAAAATTCCACTTTGTTCTTTGTGCAGCCCAATCGCTAATTCCACCCTAGGCTCATCTCACTTTTATTTATTATCTTGTGATTTCAAATCATGGATCTGTATCTATTTTTGAGTTTTCTTCTGTCATCTGAGCATTGGTTAGCTCAGTATGGGCTGAAAACAGACACACAGAAGTGAAATTTCTGAGTTGTATGCCTAAGAAGAAAAACTTAGAGACACAAAAGAAAATCCAGGATTGTCTAGAAGAGAAATTTGTCTCATGCAAGAAAAGCATCCTTCATGTGTTGGGAGCGGTTGAAGGTGGAAACTGACCTGGGGCACGGCCCAGTCATGATCCTACTAGAAAACCAACAGTGCTGGGGTCAGCCATGTGAAGAAGTCACTACAGCCCAGGAAAACACCAAGCTTTTAGAAAATCCAAGCGGTGGGTGCTAGGCAGAGGGTCTGAAGTTGACATCATCTTACCCAGTATATAAATATCCATGCTACATTGGTTGAGCAGCACATTTCCTCCCTTCAGGAGGGTAAGGGCCCCACCTGACCCCAGCTTTCTCTTTGCTTCATTTTCTCATCCTCTCGTGGTCCTTAAAACCAAGAACCTCAGGAGCTGCATTGTGTCACGACATTCATGTGCTGTGAAAGAAATATGGTGGTCTCAGAATGGGAAAGAACTTTATCCAACAATCCCAAAGACAAAGGACTTATATCCAGAACACACAAAGAACTAGAAAACATCAAGCCCCCTAAATTCAAAGACCCTTTCCAAAAATTGGCATCGGAGATGAACACACAGCTCTCAGATAAAGATATACAAATGACAAATAAATACATGAAGAAATGTTCACCATAACTGTTCATTCAAGAAATGCAAATTAAAACAGCATTGTGATTTCATCTCACCCTGGAAAGAATAGCTGCCATCAAGAAATCAACTGATAACAAATGTTGGTGAGGGTGTGGGGAAAAAGGAACACTGCTCCACTGTTGGTGGGAGTGCAGACTGGTGCAACCATTGTGGGAATTAGTATGGAGAACTGTCACAAGACTAGGATTGGAAGTTCTATTCAATCCAGTTATTCCCCTCCTGGGTATTTTCCTAGAAAAACTAAGGTCATATCACAGTGATATATGTGCACCCATGTTTATAGCAGCACAATTTGTAGTAGCTAAGTCTTGGAAACAACCAAAATGCCCATCAACCACAAAGTGGATGAAAAAGATGCGATATTTTTATGCAGTGCAATACTACTCAGCTATACAAAATGGTGATCTTGAGGCCTTTATGGGTAAATGGAGGCAATTTGTGGCTGTCCTCATTAGTGAAATAAACAAGACTCACATTAGTACATTTCAATTGTCTATCTAGTGTAAATAATAAGAATGGACAAAATAATAGTAACCAAAATGTATAATAGATATAAAGTTATAATAGATATAATAGATATTGTAAAAGTGAAAGGGAAGGAAAGTTCTGTAAAGGATATAATGGTATGTATAGTGTGTAAAATGGATGACCATATTACTGAGTTTTTGTTACATTATTGAGCAGAAGAGTTTGTACTGTTAATGTTTGAGTGTCTAGCTACTTTTATGCTTTGATTCTGTTACTTTAACAACTATTGTTAACAATATGTAATGTATCAACTAGCCATTTTATGATGTTATTTTTTAACTCTATATTCTACTTTTCTTCTTGATTTTTCTATTTTGTTTTTTTTTTAATTTTCTTTTCTTTCTTAAAATAAAATGAAAAAATTAAAAAAAAGAAATATGGTGGTCTCATTTGGTTTACAGATGTCGGAAGCAAAATGATAAATTTAGAGCAAGATCATGTCTAGTGGCTGAAAACAAAATGTCAGAGGTGATATGAGATGCAGGTTAATCTTCAAGGTTCCTGTCATGGTCTTGAAGGATGGAAACCCAGAAATATATTACAAAGAAGAGATCCTAAGGACTGGAATAGGCAGGTATGGGTCTTTTAAAAGAACAAATAGAAGCTCTTATACTGAGGGTACAGATAAAATGAACACAAGAGATTATCCACTAAAAATTGGTTAAATAAAATGCGGGCCTTCTGAGTGACAGAGTTTGCAATAAAAATAAAATGCATACGAGTGCATGGTTGGTCATGAGTGGTCTTTGATAATATCATAACATCCGAAAAAAATAATCACAGAGTGACCACATTACCACAAATCGTATGGAAAGTCTAGAAGAGGCAAATACCTGTTTCCTCACCTCTCTATCATTGCTATTTCACAGAATCAAATCCGTGTTCATTCATTGCTGTCTTGGTGTCGTGCTCCTCAAAAGTTCTGAGAACATAATCATCTATCCAAGGAAACTTCCATTTCACTTCGACTTCTTTTCTTTTTTCTTGTTTATGTAAAGAAATAAAACAGCAAAACAGAGTGTGGAAATAATACATATTTTCAAAAAAAAGTAAGAAATCACTAGCTGATAAATTATGTATTGTCCTCTTAGAACTAGTTGTTCAAGTTACAAAAATAAAGCATAGAAAGTGGACATTTAAACAGCGAGACTGCAAACAGTTCTGCTCAACTATCCAATGGAAACTTACAGCATATTCTTCTTTCAGATATCAATACACCCTGATCACACACTCATTTATGCATCTAAATTGATGGATATTCATGTGGGGGAGAATCTTTTTTTTTTATTTAAAAGAGAATAAAACAAAAGGGGGCAGTACAGAGCAGATCAGAAGAGGACAACATAGGCAACACAGTACTTTACATTAAGTCAACTGGACATCAACAGTATCTAACACCATATTTCTTACTCTGCTATAGTTGAGCATAGTTTCAATTACAATAATGTCAAACATAACACAAAAGTATAAAGCCATGCATATAGTAAAGAATTCCAGGGCTTTCTGAACCGAATAACAGAAAATGATCAATGGGTATTATAATACCTCATTTTTGATAAAAAAGAAAAAATTTGTTTGAACTATCACACATATTCAAATTCCAATGAGACACAATGTGGTAGACAGAAACAATGGTAATAGAACAAAAAAAAAGCATGGTGGGACTTCTTAGATGGTCTGTGTATTTCAGAAGGCATGAACTGTACTCTTTGGGTGCTCTTAGATAGCATGGACCTAGAACAGCAAGCAGTACCCCTGATATTTCATGGAAAAAATGACTGTTAGGGATGGCGTTATCCAACCATCTTGAAACAGAAGCTGTTTGCCGATATATCTGAGGCAGGGTACTTCACCCTCTGTTCTCAAATGAAGATATGGGCTAACTGTGATTGAGATTGGAATGATGCCTAAGGCATCCCTCACCCCACAATCACACCCTCCGCCCCCTCCACCATGCACACATTAACTCAGGCTTCTTTTTGTTGTTGTTGATTTTTTTTTTATTTTAAAGAGAATAAAACAAAAGAGGGCAGTACAGAGCAGATCAGAACAGGACAACAAAGGAACAATCCATAGTCTACAATATATTCTGCTATTAAGCTAAAGTGCAAAGTAGGATATATATATATATACCTAGAATCCTGTGTGCAAAGAATCATGTGTGTATATGTGTGTGCATGTGTGTATGTATGTGTGCACACTTTAGATCACTTAGCAAATCTGTAATACAGTCAGGGATCCCTTCACAATGAGGGCAAGTTCTGAGAAATGTCACCTTCATCACTTGGGTTACGTGAAAATCATACATTGTGCATATATGACCTATCATGGCTATGGTGTTACTGGGCAATATAACCTTTTGGGACCACAATCATGTATGGTAAGATTAAAATATAAACTCTGTAGCAAATGCTTCAATTAAAAACATATTGCAATAGAAGGATATCATTGATTCCCTCTCAAAGTCTTCCTCTCATTTTGAGCATGACTATATCATCATTCTTGCTGATTTCTGAAGCAATTTTGGAAGTCTTTTATCTCTTTGAGTGTCTGTGTGAGATGTGATCAAGAATATGGTGACTGCCGCTGCCATATGCCATCCAAAGGTTTGAGAAATCATGGTATCATCTACCTTATTCACTGGTAACTTTAGGCTGTACACTGTGTAACTTTGGGCTCTTCTCTGAAATCATAATGACTATAAAAAGTGAAGGCTTTGGATTGGTTCAAGGAACTGAGAGAACCAAGAGAAGACAACTGAGGACACTAAAGAAGACTTCCAAGACTGCCTCACAATTTTCCTGGAACTTAGGTATGAGGGTGTTTGAAGTTAGGAGGAAGGATTGTAACTAACTGTGTGTAATCCAACAGTTCAGTTGTCATTATTCTAAATAAGGCATTGGCAGTGACCATCAAAACCTCCCTGTACCTTCCTCGGAAATAGCCACCAAATCCCTGGTAAAAATGATCCTACTGAAAGGAAAACTTTGACTTTTCATTTGTGATCTTCTTGCCTCACCGTACTGGCATTTTTATTGTGCATTTAGGATGACCTCCTAATAGCCTGCATTATCAACATGGTGGCATTGTCTCTGTCTGCAATCATTGCTTCTGTAGCTTGCATGACTCACTGTGCACTGACATGGGAA